>JAJPUD010002200.1:53428-97026 GCA_023553655.1 Myrmecobius fasciatus | reverse complement strand
CTCGCGGGACTCCCGCCAACCGCCGCTGCAAGCCCACACTGAACCCTGCCGCTCCGCGCGCCGCCAGTGCCTCTGGCTGCGAGCCTCTGCGCCTGCGCGCCGGCAGGGCCCCGCCCCCGCCCCTCTAGCCCCTCCCTTCCCGGGGAAGGAGCGAGGAAGGGCCCGGGTCCCCGCGTCCCAAGGGTTAAGGCTGGCCGTGGGCGAGCGGCAGCGCCACCTTCCGGTGCGGAGTCAGAACGCAGGGGCCGAGCAGGGCAGGGGAGCCGCGGGATGAGCAAAAACCCGGAGCCTGACCGATGCCGGCCTACGGACCCTGAAGGGAGCTGCCCAGGGACGAGGGAGGGCTGTGGGCCATCCAGGGCTACCCTCGTGCTTTACAGATGGGGAAACTGAGGCCCCTGAAATCTCCCTTCCCTTTGCCTCCCTGCTGCTTTCTGCCATTGCTCAAAGGGGTCGGAGTCCACAGAAGAGGCGGCTCTAGGGCTGACCCTTGGGCGGACGGGAGAGAAAGCACCGCGGTTTGGGCATGGAGTGGGAAAGAGCTCTGCTGTCCGCTTGGAGCGTGCACGGGGCAAGGCTGGCACAGCCCCAGGACTGCTCTGTCAAGGCATCAGCTTGGCCATGGGACGCCCATAGGGTGGCACAGAGACCAGCTTGGCCATGGGATGCCCAACAGAGTAGGGCAGGAGCCAGTTTGGCCATGGGATGCCCATAGGGTGGGTACAGAATTCAATCTATCCCTCGGATACAAGGTTTGAGGGGGAGTGGCTGAGGCAGACCAGGGAGGATTCTGGAAGGCCCCTGGGCATCTGATGCTGGGCAATGCCAATGCTCGGGTGGGGGGGGGCAGGCTCTTTAGATCATGTGAGTCATTTGAAGCAGCGGAGAAACAAGGAGGAAGTTCTGATTGTACCAGAGGGGCCCTGGCCCTGGCAATGCCATGGGTGTGCCCAATATAATGTCCAGTTGTCCAGTGAACTCTGACATCACAGGAGGGGGGGGTGGCTCAGAGCCAGCGGGCATCCCTGGCAGGGAGCTGGGGCCCTGGGGCACTGACTAAGCCTTCTGGTGCTGCCCAGTCACGAGGGGAAAGGGGCGGAGAGCAGGACTTGGAGGCTGTTTCAGGGCAGTGAAGGCGCCCAATGGCGGGGGGCTGATGACGATTCCTGCTCCCAGACTGCAACTGCTGCGGGCAGACCCAGTCCCTTATTGCAGTGAGCAAGATGGGCCCCGAGTGCTTCCTTAATCCTACTCCCTGCCTCCGAGGAGGGTCTGGGCGCCATTGCTCCTCCAGACCAGTTCAGGGGGTTGGCCAGAGCTGTCAGTACCCCGAATCAGGCTGGGGGGGCCCAGGAACGGTCCGTCTGGGGCTGCGGGCCAGCGGGCACTCCCCCCTTCCAGAAGCACGTGAGGGGCTCGGGCAGGAACCTGCAGTAAAACAGCAGGCTGCTTGGGGAAGGGACAGAACCGGGAGACGTCCCTCTGTGGGAACCGGCCAGAGTAAGGTGGGGAAACCTCAGGAGACCGGCCAAGCAGAGAGGCCATTGCAGGAGGCCGGAGACCGGCGTTCCGCGGCGGGGGGGCAGATTATTGGCGGGGAAATCGCCCCCAACAAGGCCGTTCCTCTTTGCTCCCCGCGGATGGGGTCACCCGCAATCATCCCCAGGACAAAAGGCGGTAAAATGGAGGATCTGGTGAAACTCAAGGCGGCCGCTGTTGGGCAGAGGGGCTCTGTGGTGTCCCCGGGAGTCCCGGCTATCCTGAGAGAGGCCACGTGTCCCTTTGATGAGTGTTCCGCTTCGCCCAGACAAGGCCCTTAAGCAGTACCTGCAGACTGGGTCATAATAACAGGAACGGCTCTGGGAGCGCCCGGACAGCGCTGGTGGGGGAGCCCCCTCCGTGAGCTTGGGAAGGGGGGCGGGGCCTGGGAGAGGGGGAGCGTGGTCTTTCCCCCTTTCCAACATGGCCGCCTGCCTCGCCATTTGCCGGACCCAGCGTGAGTCCCCCCTCTTCCTGTTTCAGTTTATGAAGCCACCTCTGGGCATTCCGGGAGGCCGCGGGATCGGTCCTGTTCCGTGCGGATTCCCCTCCTGAACGCCCCAGACCCCCGCCGTCGGTGTCCGTCTGTCACGGCGCCCCCAACCTCCTGCTCTTCACCGGCTGTGGGGGCGTACTTTGTCCCTCAGGACCGACAGCTCGCCTTCTTTAGGAAACGCAAGGAGTTTCAGCGCCGCCGGTTTTGCAGGTTTTCCAGCGGCTCTCAGCCTCGGGAGACCACGGAGCCATTTGTTTCCGTCGTCTTTTGCCACCGCGGGTGCCCACTCCCCGTGTTTAGTTTGCTTTTTAAATTTGATTTCTGGTAAGATTTTCAGGGCCTAATTCAGACAGGAGAAAGCTGGGCCCCAAAGCGAGGGTTCTTTTTGTCATTCCTCTCAGGGCGGTCTTCTCCAATGAGATTCTGCCCACGCGCACCACCCGCCCCAGAGGATCATGGGACGTAGGCCAGAAGGGGTCAGTGGGTCATGGAGGTGATCCCACTGCCCTCCTTTTACCGACGGGGGAGCAGAGGTCCGCTCTATCCCAGGAGCAGGGGCGTGGGGGAGGGGAGAAGAGGAGCCGATAGGGAGCCGCCACCATTGGCCATGGAGTCCTGGCTCCACCCTGTGACTTTGGCGGGACCGCTGAAGCTCTCCGCTTTGTCCTCTTCATCCGGCAGACCCCTAGTTCCAGCTCTCCCCCGCTGTCCCATCTGGCTGTGGGGCTGGGGGAGCACAAAAAGCGCTTTTCTCTGGAAGCCACGGACTCAGCGGCCGTGGGGGGGCCGGGCCGGCTCCGCCCGTCTCCGATGGGACGGCCCCCCCCATCTACCCCGGGGTGGAGGCAAAGCTGGCATTTCTCAGGGCAGCCGGCGCTTTCATGTGGCTCCCACTTTGTAGCTTCGAGGCAGCCAGTTTTTATCTGCGCAGGGCTGGCGCTAGACGTGCAATTACTTCATAACGTCCGACTCCCCCATTTCCCGCTGAGACGGCTGGCGGGTAATTAGCCAATCAAGCTCTGGCAAGAGCTTTGTGCTCCCTGCCGAGTTCTAGGGATGCCCGTGGGGAGCCCAGAGGGGGAGATGAGGCAGAACCAACAGGCCTCAGCTGGGCCTTCTCACACGCGCACACGCACACACACACGCACAACGGGCCTCAGCTGGGCCTTCTCACATGCACACATACCGCCCCCCAAGAAGTTGAATCTTAGCAGTCAGCTATTGTGTAAAGATGTAGCACCCCCCCAACACACATCCCCCCAAAAGTCAATCCTGAATGTCCCTGAGGTTGGCTCATGAAGCTGGGCTCCGGTTCAGAGCTGTGTGCAACAGTCCCCATCCTCAAGCAGTTTATGTGCAAAAAAAGGAAAAACAGAGACCCAAACCAGAAGACAACATAAGATACTTGGTGGGGGAGCGGGGGTGGGGGGAGAGGGACAGCCATCACTTTTCTCAGAGCCTCCACCTCTGACCCCATGCCCTGGTGCTCGTGCTCTCCCTAACGGTCCCCTTTGACCCCTTTGATCAGGCGTCTCTCCTTCCATCTCTCCCTTGGCCTGGCCTGGGCTATCCGTGTTCTCTGTGACTTTCACTCCCCTGTTGTGGTCCTGCATTGCTGCCCTGGTGGCCTTGGCCTTGTCACTCTCCAGGATGGCTCGACCCTGCCTTTTATCCTGGATTCCCTGTTCTCGTAGCATGTGGCTGCTTATGCCTGGCTAAGCACGATGCTGAAGGCAGCTGGACAAAAGCCTCTGCCCCTGCCGAGGGATCTGCCACACGTTTCTATCTGGGCTCGACTGGACACTCACCGCTGCTCAGCACTCTTTATTCTTCCCCAATTGTGCTCTAGGATGCATCTCAAAGCCCTTCTTCCAAATCATCTCTTCTAAGGTGCTTCTCTCCCCCTCTCCCTTCTCTTTCTTCGCAGCGAACCCCACTTTCTGCTTCACCCTAAAAACTCAAGGCCAACAGGAGAGCTGCTTGTGATGCATTCTGAAGCTAACGATGCTTTCACAGGGTCAGCCGGGCCGTGGAAATGTGGATGTGGTGGCCTTGTGACAGCACATGGTAGCTATGCACTACCTATTGATTCATTGATTGGTTGCTCGACCCCTTCTCCCTTTCTATCAGACCTGCCTCTAGCTTGGCCTTTGAAGTCATCACTGAGGGCTTCACTCCAGGCCTTGTGGAGAAGGGCCGCCATGGCCTATACCATCAAACCGATGAGCTTCCCTGCTCCTTGAGTTCTGCAGTTCCTCATGGACATACCATTTGGCTCCCCAGCTTTCTTTGATCTCCAGGGATTTCTTTTGAATCGTGTTTCCAGCCGTTGTCATTTTCTAGGCGCGAGCCCCATTCCGGCAGATTTCCACAATCGTCCCGAGTTGTATTTATTTCCTTAGGTTGGTATCTCGCGCTCACTCAGATATTTCATTCTTGCTTGGGGCATCCATCGCAGAAAGGCAGCTGAGGCCGTAAGCCTTATTACCGTCTCCTGCCTTGAACGTCATCGTCCCCAGTAAATTAATAGGCTTCTGCCCTGATATTCTCCTGTGTCCTGCCCATCTCTCTTTGTGCTCTCTGGCTTGATGGGGGTACGTGGGTGGTTTTTGCTCTCACTCCCTATTCGTTTTTAGTTTAAAGCTGTGTAAGATCCACAAATCTTCAACATCATCTTCCTTCTTGTTGTGTTTCTGAAAATCCAATCTTAAACGTGGATAAATTAAAAATGTACCCCAGCTACAAGCATAAATCATGAATGGAACAAGCTTGTGTTCTCCCATGGAAAAGGGGATGCTTTGCATCGGAGGACATGCACAGAATGATTAACTAATTAAAGCAGAATTTAGTAGTGACTTCTAGGGTTGCTGGAAGGATGTGAGTGAGCTGACTCGGTGAGACGTAACACACTTTCATTATTCTGCTAAATAGCAAGCCATTCCACATTTCCTCTCTTCACTGAACAGTGTCCTGTTGCACTCCTAAGCCACCCGGATCATCTTTCTCTTTTGAAAGTGTTTGCCCCGTCTGATACTCCCATAATCCTCCCTGCCCTCAGCCACTGCTACTCTAGGGACCGTCACTACTGCTACCTTGCCAATGGGAGATGGCCACACTGTGATTTCTCTGTGACTTTGAACATTCATACAGCTTTATGCTAAAGTACAAAACATCCAAGAGGTAAAAGCAGCCGGGGGCCCCTTGCATGAGCTGTGTTGGCTAAGTCCCTTTTCCATATAGGAAGTAGTGGCCCTTACTACCATTATCCCAGGGGTAAAGAAAAACTGTTCTCCACCGTTGCTGAGGTCACCTATTATCCCCGAGAGGATTACATCCAAGACCAAACGTCATTGGAAGCTACTTCTCATCATTGCATCAGGTTTTCTGGATCAGCAGCCAATGAGTAGACTTTCAAGGGATGAATTAATTCTGTGTGGTCGGTCAGTTAACCAAACTGATTATCAAATGGGGTGGGGGAAGGGCCCTGTTTTTCTGCCATTCCCTGCCAAATAGCTGTCAGCAAATATGACTGGTTTCTTCTTCTTCTGACCAGTCTTTAGTGATATTTCTTGGTGTGGTACCTTTGGATTTTCATTATCCTCTTATGGATTGTAGCAATCTGTTTTTTTTTTTTTTCTCAATAGGATCTAACTAAAAGAAAAAAGGTAAAAATAGAATATTTTGATCAACATTCAATGTCCATAGTTCTCTCTCTGGATATGGATGACATTTCCCATCCCACATCTATTGGAATTGTCTTGGATCACCATATTGCTGAGAAGAGCCTCGTCTATCATAGCTGATCATCATATAATCTTTCTTTTACTGTGTACAGTGATCTCCTGGTTCTGCTCCCTTCCCTCATCATCAGTTCCTGTCAATCTTTCCAGGCTTTTCGGAAATCAGCCTGTTCCATCATTTTTATAGAACAATATTCTATTACTTTCATATTCCATGACTTATTTAATCATTCTTCAATTGATAGGCATCCACTCAATTTCCAATTTCTTGCCTCCCAGGCTTCTTTTGCAGGAAACAGGAGCTTTTCACCTCGGGGTTTAAGATGCTGCTAGCTTTCCCACTGCATTGGGTTGGTACAGCCCAGTCATGCTTGTTGTTCCAGGATGGTGGGGCTCCCAAGTTTGCCTTCTGCACTGGGGCTGGAGACTTTACAGATGGCCTGCTGTGGTGAACAAGGACCCAGGGGCCTCCGCTGCTGCTTTGTGCTGTGGCTAAGAGCCTCCAGCTAGATTATTTGTGTCTGTGTTTCTCCGAGCATTGCTTTTACCCAAGTGAGACTGACCTTTCCTGAAGTCCTAAGTAATCTTAAGCTGGGAAATTGTTTCATTCTGTCTTGTTTGTGGGTTCTTTCACTTTGATTTAGTGTTGTGTCTGAGGGAAACTGGATAGAGCTCAGGCAACTTTCTGGCTTCTCTCCCATCTAGAATCAGGTTTTTAAATGTATAAAATAAAATATGGAAAATTCCTAAAGAAATCAGTTATATTTAAAATACAGTTATCAAAATATTTGACATAAACCCACCCTTTGGAGACTTTGTTCTGTAGGAACAACCACAAGCACATCACAGAGCCTCGGGAGCTCCGTGGTGCTCAGAAAGTCCTAGAATGTATGAACAACAGGGACTTTGAATGATTGAACTGCTGAATAGAAGAGGGGGCTGAGGGGATTAGGAGGGTCCAGTCTTGAAAGACTGTCATGGAACAGAGATTAGATTAGTTTTTCTCAGCCCTAGAGCACAGATCTGGGATAAATAGATTAATGTTGTGAGCTTTACTTCAGGAAAAGCTTTGTAAAATAGAATTGATCCAAATAGCCTGCCTCTGAAGGGAGTAGACAGGTTCTCCTTCAGGAGATCTCCCAACAGAACCTGGAGGACCCCCGAGGGAATCTCTTCAGGTAATCCAGCTTGAAATTCTGTAACTCTCCATGGTTCTATCCTCTTCCCTGCTCAAGCCATCTAGCTGCAGCTATGGAGGCTATGGAGGTGCTTTAAAATATAGATCTGTGGGTTCAAAAGAGCTCAAAAAGTGCCTGAGACTGTTAGCAACCCAAGGAGAAGGCCAGAGGCCGGACACAGCTGGAGGGCCAGCCTCCAGAGCTGTGAGAGTCATGTGATTAGTGGAGATTTCCCTTTCTACTACTGCTTTATTTGGGGGGAGTTGGTGGTGGTGGGGGGGGGAAATGACCCAAACCCAAAGTATATTCACAGGTTTCTCCTTACCTGTCTGTGTAATTCCCCATCATGCACCTGGAATGTTCCTGCCGGTTCCTGAGCCCCTTGTCTTTGGGACAAGAAGGAACAGACACAGACTAGATTTTTTAAGCCGTTGTAGGTCTCCATTGACAATGAAGACATCAGAAATGCAGTCCTCGATTGCACCAGGGTCCCACCCCCTAAGAGAGAGTGGGGTTGATTACGGCCTGGACCTCCATCTGTGGGACAGACGGGCCTGGCAGCTCTGCAAGGTCCTGACATGTAATTCCCTCCAAAGCCGCCTTTCACACGTGAGGAAGTGGATGCTCCGAGATAGGAAGTGACCTGTGAGAGATGGCACATGCAGATGGAAGAAGTGGGACTGAGTCTCACTGACTGCATGACTGAAACAATGGGGCTGGTACAGCCCAGTCACACTGGGCCTTCCTCACTGGGGCTTCACAGCTGGCCCGCTATACCACTGGCATGGTGAGCCAGGACCCAGGGGCCGAACCAGGACCCAGGGACCTCCACTGCTGCTCTGGCCTCCGGCCCTCCCCTAGGGCCGCTAAGGTCTCAGGCCTTTTTGAGCCCCTTTGAGCCTACAGATCCCCATTTTAAAGCCACCCCATAGAACAGCATGTCCGCACAGCGGAGAATTTCCTTGGATGCTTCATTATCGACATGCTCAGATTTGGCACTTGCGGGATCTCGTCCAAATGTCCGTCCAGCTCAGGGCTCCAGGACCGCTTTGAAACAAACGCCTTTGGGGGCCGAGGACCCTGCCTAGAGATCCATCTCCCATCTGCTTTTTCCTCTCCACCCCCCTCCCTGCCCCCAGTTCTGGGAGCCTGGAAAGGCAAATGGCTCCCAGGAAACATCAGGCCTCCTTTGTCTTTCTGCAACATCAGGACGCCCCTGATCTCTTGGGACAGAGAGCTCGCCTCTCCTTCCCCCTTGACAAAGAATCCCAGACCAACTGAAAGCAGACTGGTCAGTAGCAGCCTCATCAAGATGGCATTAACAGGACCCTTTGGTCCTCATTTTCTATTAACTACAAGCTGGCCTCTGGGTGCCCCCTGTCCACTCCTATCTTGCCAACCATTAGTGCAAAGCGGGGGGAGAGGGTAATTCAGTCAGCATTGATGGGCATGAACACCAGGGTGGGTGAGTGGGGCCACAAGGTGGATTCTTATCCCATCAAAGGAGAAACGAGGAAATAGTCCTTATTTGCGTGTGTGTGAGTCATCCCATCTTTTTCTGGCCAGCAAGAGGAAGATGCAGCTGAAGAAATGGACCCACGTACCAGCTTTAGTAATGCTGGCCACCTCAGGAAAAGTCTCCATCAAGCCATGGGGCCCTCAGTGCATTCATCCAAGCCTCCCAAAGGCCTCCATGTTGGAGACCTTTCTGTGCCCAATTAGGAGTCCACACCAAGTGCCATAACAAAAGTTTTATTGACATTCCTTTACGGTGATATGAGTGAAGAGAAGGCAAAGCCTGAGTATCAGCAAAATCAGCCCCAGAAGGAGGACCTTTCCTGCCATTGACTAGTAGGAAGTCTTTTTTTTTTTTAATTTTTCTTTTCTTTTCTCTTTTCCTTTCTTTTTTTCTTTTCTTTTCTTTCTTTCTTTCTTTTTTTTTTTTTTAACAAAACCAGAATCGATATTTCTTTAGGGAAATTGGAAGCTGCAGGGAATTAGGGTAACAGCACACTAGCTAGTCTACCTATACACTATCTACACGCATCTATTTTTTCTATGGAAACAAAGGGACTACAGTACTTACTAACAAGAAAATAACAATTTCTCTTTAGGACCTTATGAGGACTGGAAAATCGATCTCAGATTTTTCTGATACAGTATTGCAAACAATCTCAAAAGCTCCAAGATTGGAAATGGCCAAATCAAGGAACAGATTTGCTATAGAAAGGTCTGTTTGTTTTCCTCTGAAAGTGTTTTCTCTTGCCTGGAAATGGTGACTGGTAATCGATGAGTTGTAGGGAGAAGGTGAAGGTTCACACTGGAAAAAATGACCAAGACTTCTTTATTTTAGCTATTTTGAATCTGCAAAAATATAATTCGGTTCTGCATGGCCATCAGTCTCCGTTCCATCCCCCAACAAAATCCAACCCATGAACTGAGTCAGGACAAAGGATGACTTTGTGCAAACTCATTGATTTAGAAGAATTTTCTGGAATGGTTTTGTTTAATGTCTTGTGTTTTATTGATGAGATAACGGAGTCCTGGAGAGTGATTGACTTGCCAAAGGTCACGGAAGTCTTTTTTTTTTTTCCCACAGAAGTCTTAAAGAGCAAAGCTGGAATTTGAACTCAGCTCTTTTGACTCGAGACTCTCATGTCCTTGTCACTATTCACAGTCGTTTGCTAAAGACACACTGGATGATTGGAGTTGATTTTTCTTGATCTTTCAGAAATCATTCTCCAGTTTGGCATGGATATCTCTCTATGCCTTCTGTGATGCTTACTTGATCGTTAATTTAGATTACTATTTATGTGGTTCAGTGAGGAGATGGCTGCCTTTGGATACAGGAAAGACCTGGGACTCAAAGCCCGCCTCTTAGGACACATATGGCCAGGGCAGGTGAGAGTTCCTTACTTTTAGGGGAAAACCAATCATTAAAACAAGCATGGGGAGGAGAGAGAGAAAAGCCTTTGAACAGACACATCCTGAACATGACTTTGAATCCTATAGATTAATATTGCAAAATAATTTAAACTGGGGCTTGATTTTGGACAAAAGTGTATTAAATACTGAAGAAAATCAAGAAAAGAGTCTTTTTTCTTGGTCTGAGTTCAATTCTAGGATAGTCAATTTTAGGGCAGCTGGGCTGGGAAGAAATGGCCACAGCTCTCCCTTCCCTCCCTCCCTCCCTAAATGGGGGGCCTTTTGAACTTAGACGAATGAGGGATTGCTTTGGGCAAGGCCCCTTGGCTGAGGCTGACCTGGCTAAGGAGGTGCCTTCCATATCTAGCTGGGTTTGCATCTCGTCCCTGAGTCTTCGAGGAAAGAGGAAAGGAGGAGGGGGAGCCCCATGGGAGAACCAGAATTCCTAGATCCCTTTGGTTCCATTTGGGATTTGGATGTCATTTGGCTGGTCCAGCAGCCCTGGCAGGAAGAGGAAATCAGACAACACGAATCCTAGGTTTCCTTCAGTTGCACAGAATTATTTCAAATAAATGAGAAAATAGAAATTAAAATAAATCCCTGGGGTCAAGGTGGGAAAGAGTAGTTTTCATTTAATTTTCCCTTTTTTCTTCTTTTCCCTTTCTCTTTACTAGGGAGAAATCTCTTGCTGAGGGGGAGATGGTATGTTAATGTTGGAGAGAACACTGACTTTGGAGTGGGGGACTAAGACTGTGATTCTAGTCTCCCTGAGTGGTCTTGGTAGGGCCTGATCCTGTTCTGTTTCCCCATCTGGAAAGGGAGGGCACTGGACAAGAATACCTTTTTTAGCTTTAAATCTAGAAGCTTAGGGTCTTTGGCCAAACTAAGACCAATCTGTCGGCCATTGGTCTCTTCATTTTGATTAGAAGGCATCTAATCTTGTTGCTGACTGAACCGAGTGTTCCTGGGACAGAAGGAATGGCAAACAATTCAGGTTTTTTTGGGGGGGTCTTCTCCCCTAGTTTTAATTTTTTTTCTCCTTCCAGCCCAGCGATTGAAGAGTTGGCTAAACAAATGTCCTTGGGGGATGGGGGAGACAGGGGAACCCCTCCCTTTATTCCTCTTCCTCTCTCCAAAATATTTTTTCGAGCATCCTCTTCACATCAGAGTGGAGGATGTTGGGGGCATTCCCTGAGTCACTTAGGCTTATGCACACCAAGTTGTAAGAGGGAGTAGATGGAGGCTGTGGGTTCAAATCCCACACCTGTCACTCACTATCTATATGATCTCAGGTAAGTCACAAGCTACCTGGGCTTCAGTTTTCTTACCTGAAAAATGAAAACGTGGCACTAAGTGTCCCTTAAGGTCCCTTCCGGCTCAGAATCTATGATCCTAGATAGAAGGAAAGCCTTCCTCAATGGAGACTCTGCCAGTCAGATTAGTGAAAGCCACACTGGCTTTGTGTGTCGTGTGGTCTGAGCAGGTGGTTCCCATCCAGATAAAAGGAAAGATCCAAGGACTGAAGCATTTGTGCTCACGGTCTGCCCAGCACTTACCTCACTCCCTCTCTCCATGGGGAGGTCAAGGTTCATGGCAAATCCATTTGGGCACCTTGTCAACAAGACTAAGGTTCTGAAGGGCACAAATGGTCTTGTATAAATGTGGATTCCTCTGGGTGCCCAGCACGAATGAATGAAAGAATTCTGGTTTTTGCCAAGGTTCCCAAATGTCCATTGTGGTGTTTCCCCATGCCTGAATGGTCCCTCCACCAAGACAGCTTGAACCTCATAACATTCATACAGTGGCCTAGTTACCTTAGGTTCCGATTTAATCAAAGCAAAACAAGGTCTTCAGAAACTTGGGCTTGTTTGTGACTGTTCAGATGCTGAAATACATGAAGTTCCAGACTTCCTGAAATACTCATATAGCTCAGACTTTTCTTCTTCTATAAATACATCAATTTTGGACAAATGGAAAGTTGTCTGTAATGTGTACATTGATTGAAAAATGCCAATAGGGTTGTCATCCTCAAAGCTTCTCTTGAGCTTGGAGAGGAGCCCCAAGGAACTTGGTACTTCATCAAGAATGGATGCACTTGGTGATGGCTAAATTATATATATGTGTAAGTCTTTGCTTGACCTTCACGTGATTTTGTCTCCTGTTTCTGTGGGTTGGAAAACGGTGGGAGAGAAGGTGAGAAAACAATTTGGCATTTTGATGGGTTGGTGGGATGGCCAATTGCCTCTTTCCAGGGAAGGGAAACACTTTCATTTATGACACTTTCAGGAGTTATGGAGTAAAGTGGGACGAGACTTGTAAACAACCACTCTAGCCGGTTGGTCCGAAAAATTTCCGAACCAACCACTACCCAGAAATCCCTGTCACCGAGAAACGGCTCACTTTGGACCTTACCAATGATTTTCTGAACATAGACTTTCCTGAATTCTGGTGATGAAATGTTGAAAGGAACTGGCTCTTCATTTTGGTATAACTTCACACGCCACAAGACGGTGAAATTTTACTCCAGGGGCATCACAACGTACGCTAACTCAGAAGAGGGGCTACGCTACCCTCGATCCCTAAATGGCAGCACCGATCTCCCCAGATTTGCTTCCCTGGGTTCTGCTCCTCGGGAGATTCACCTCTGAGGGGCTGCAGATTTGCACTTGATGAGAAACCCCCCCCCCCCCCTAATGCCCCCAAACAAACAAAACAAAACATAGAAAAGTTAGCCCTGTTAGAGAAGTAATACATGGTATCGAGGAAACGATGGGATTGTCTAGACACTGTTCAATTTGGAAGAAGCGCTAACCCTGGACGATCAAGAAACCAGTCAACAGGACCCGAAGGGATGAAAACAAGAGTGAAATGTTAGTCTTCCCATGTATTCTCGTCAACTTTTGGGATGGGGGGGGCAGAGCCCGGTCCTTTATGCTACGTAGGAGAATCTCCTCCCTGGGCACGTGCACGGTTGTGCTTTTCACGTGGTCAGCATCCCAGCTGCCCTCCTTCTCCAGATCCCCCTCCCGACAGGAAAGTGCCGGTTGTGTTGGTCACCAGCAAACCGTGGGCACCCCTGCCGCGGGCCGCTTTGCATTGCATCACACATTTGTGGTCGGTTGGAAAATGTCTTATTTGCACCATGTGTTTGGGTCAGTTCCAGCGGAGGGGATGGACGTCACACAGGTGGGCCACGAGGTCAATGTATAAAAATGTCAGTTTTGCCAAGCCGTCCCTTGGTGGGATGGGATACGGATGGGGTACGCGCGAGGGAAAGGAAGACGTGGGGAAGAAACCGTTGGTCAGCTCCCGCTCTGGAGAGCCAGATCAGGACCAAGGGCCGCCCCGGCCCTGGGCCAGGCAAGCTGGGGATGTTCGAGGTGCATTTTGTCTCTAGTCAGTCCGGACGGAAGTAAACACGGAGTAACATTTGGTCGAGTGTAGCATAACTTGCATTCGCATTTCATCGTTAGTAATGGAGGTTTGCAGAGACGTGGACCTCGATGGGCTTGGCTGTAAATATTGCAGACGAGCTAGCAGTCCGCTGAGAACCTGGACGGGGGAAGCCTGAAGGTGACTCGGAGAAGAAGGCAGCTAGTTCTTCATGCACAGCTGTTGTCGATCCCGATTTGGTGTGAAAACAGAGTCACTAGATGCCCGAATTATGGGAAGGGGGACAGAGGGTGGTGCCGGCGGCCGGAGCGGCCCACTCCCGATCCGCCCCCTCTCCTCACTCCAGCCCGAAGGTGCTCGTCTCCTCCACGGCCGTCAGGAGCTTCTCGTACAACATGGAGTAGGAGGGGTACGGGGGGAGATCCAAGCGGTTGAAACACGTGTGCGCCCTGAACGGGGAAAGGGAAGGGAGAAAAGGATCAGGGCGAGGTTTGCTATCCGAGACAAATCGGCCTGAGGAGCCCAAAAGTCAAGGCTGAGAAGAGAAGCCACCCAGCCTTTGTCTCAGTAAGATGCACGAGTGGGAAGGGAAATACATGATCTGCACTTTACTCCTTTCAGTGATGGACTGATCTATCTATCTATCCATTTTTTTTTTTTTTTTTTTGCTGAGGCAAGTGGGGTTAAGTGACTTGCCCAGGGTCACACAGCTAAGAAGGGTTAAGTGTCTGAGACTGAATTTTAACTGGGGTCCTCCGCTTCAGGGCCAGAACTCTATCCACTACACCACCTAGCTGCCCACAGTGCTTTATTTTTACAGAAAATCAGCACAAAGACCTGACTGGTTTTAACCCTCTGTTCCAGAAGGATTAAATACTCTGCAAGTGCAAATAATTCTTCTTATGCCTTTATTTGGCAAGGACTTGAGGCCGAGACAAGAAGTCTAAGAAGGAAACCAGCAGGATTTGTGTCAGAGGTTCACACTATTGTTCCTAAAAAAACAAAAGCAAATCCAAGGGCCAGAACTGGAATCCCCAGAGATGATCTCATCGGGTTCTAGGATCACTGACTTAGAGCTGGTTGGCCTTCTAGACCATCAAAGGTTATCACCTCCCCCTTCCATTGTATGTGTGAGAAAACTGAGTCACAAAGAGCAACCTTTGCCTCCCCCGAGTCCTACAGCTTGTAGGTGTCAGGAGGCAGCACTCACTCTCAGGCCTTGTGATTTCCTAGCCATCCAGCACCTAATCTCCCTGTAGTAGCAATAAATGGAAAGCGCTACATTTAAGTTTTTAAAAATCAACTGTATAGCTACGGAACAACTTGTCACTAAACACAGTTCATGTGAAAGAAGTCTGGGAGTCTTAGTGGACCACAGCCTCAACAGGAACGAGGGAGGGAACATGGCAGAGGGAGGGAAAAGCACCTATTATGTGCCATTCCTCTAAGTGCTAAGTAGTTTTCAAAAGTACTTTGACAGGGGACTTCTGGGAATGTGGCAAGACCATTTTCCTGGTGTATAAAGGTGGGTTCTTCCGGAATCTCCAAAGAAACAAGAGAAAGAGAAAAAGAAGGAAAACTCCATGGAATCTTGAAAAGGGATTTAAAAAAAATCACTCAAAGACAAAAATGATGGGTCCTAGATACTATCTTTTCTCTGACCCCAAACATCCATATGAAGAGAAGTACTATTAAACAACACATATTTATTAAGCACCTATTGTGTACCTGGCTCTGAATCATGTAAACTGTAGGATTGCTTGATTTTGCAGGAATCCTAGAAAAAGGGGTGTGTGTGTGTGTGTGTGTGTGTGTGAGAGAGAGAGAGAGAGAGAGAGAGAGAGAGAGAGAGAGAGAGAGAGAGGAGAGAGAGAGAGATGGGGAAGGGAGGGAAGGGAGCCACTTGGCAGAGGAAGGAAGAAATACTTTACAGTATACATGTTTATAGACTTAGGAATGGATGCTTTGCATTGAATATCCTCAAATAAAGTCTGTCCTTTCTGTTTTGTTAACTTGAGTATTCAATACGTGAGACTGGAGGGACTTTTTCTAGAAGAGCCAAATTGGTGAAAGAACCAAAAGGGGAAAGCAAAAGGAGCCCTCATTGAGATCTTTAAGAGAAGCTCCCAAGATCTGCCCTAGTTTGTCTAAGTTGGGAGCTGGAGTGATGGGCCACTGAATGTTTCTTGGGGGGCAACAGCTGAAATTGGAGATTATCACTGCAAGGACCAGGGCACATGAGACTAGAGGTGTACTAAGTTAAAGAAATAGCTACTGGGGGAGAGGCCCAGGGCTGTGAAGGGATTGGGAGTTTCCTATACAGCTGGTGATCGATCCCATCACCAATGATTTTGATTTGGGGGCTCCTATGGACGAGGAGGGGAGCATCACCGATGAGATTTTACACATGGCAGGGAACTCTTGGAGGAGTTTCCCGGTAATGTAGTGGGGAAGGTATTCAGGAAGAAAGATAAAGGGGAGGGTAACAAGTGTTAAGTGTCTTCTATGTCCCAGGTAATGTGCCAAGCTCCTTGACAAATATAATCTCCTTTGATCCCCCCCTTTTTTTGCTGATGCAATTGGGGTTAAGTGACTTGCCCAGGGTCAAACAACTAGAAAGTATTAAGTGTCTGGGGGCAGATTTGAACTCGGGTCTTCCTGACTTCAGGGCTGATGCTCTAAGCACTGAGCCACCTCACTTACCCTCCTTTGATTCTTATATCAACCTTGAGAGATCAGTGCCATTATTACCCCCATTTTGCAATGGAGGAAATGGAGGCAGAGTTAAGTGACTTGCTCAAGGTCACACAATCAGTAATTGTCTGAGGCTGAATTTAAACTCCTGATTCCTGCTCCCGACTCTAGGCTGAATGCTCTGTTTACTATATCACCCAGGTATCCCTAGTGACATAGGGATGAACCTGATAGTCTCTAGAGTTAACCCCTCTGGCTCAAAACCTACAATTCTGTGCTCTCATCTCCCCAGATACCTATAAGCCCTACATATAAAACTGCATACCCTTTGACTAGGTAATACCACTGCTAGTCTGTACCCCAAAGAGATGAAAAAGGGAAAAGGAGCCATAAATACAAAAATGTTTATAGCAGCTCTTTCTGGTGGCCCAAAACTAGAAACTGAGGGGCTGCCCATCAACTGGGGAATGGCTGGACAAATTGTGGTACATGATGGCGATGGAATATGATTGTGCTGTAAGAAAGGTAGGGCAAGATCGTTTCAGAAAACCCTGGAAAGATTTACATGAACTGATGCTGAGCGAAGTGAGCAGAACCAGGAGAACATTATACACAGCACTGCAATATTGCATGATGATCAAGTGCCAATAATTCTGCTCTTTTCAGCAATAGTGATCCAAGATAGTTCTGAAGGACTGCTGATGACAAATGCCATCTGCCTCCAGAGGAAGAACTCATGGACTCTGAATGCAGCTCGAGGCCGACTTTTTCTTTATTTTCTTTTTCTGTTCTTTTTTTCTTTTTGTGCTTTCTTTCACTTACGTGGAAATACGTTTTGAATGACTGCACATGTATAATTGTTTGACTTCCTGCTGTGAGGGGAGGGGAGGAAGGGAAGAAAGAGAAATGGGAACTCAAAATGTGAAAATAAAGCATATGAAAATTGTTTTTACATGTCATTGGGGAAAGTAAAATATTAAATTAAAAAAAATTAGCTTATAAAGCCCCTGTCACCACATGACACAGAGGATCTAAGCTATTCCATTTGAAGAAGCATCAAAGGATTTTATTTGTTTAAGGCAAAGAAACATAAAGCCTGGATTTAAATTGGACAGCGACCTCACTCTGTAGGCTTTAAATAGCCTCTGCCTGCCTTCCCTATCTGAGGCACACCCCATAAGCAATCACAGATGTACAAGTGAAGAAGCCTCAGCTGGGCCGGACTTGCCATTTCCAGGGAGAACTCTAGGAGACTTTTTGTCAAGCTCAGTGTTGTTCTCATGGCTCTGGCCATGGGTGGTTTTAAAAAATGTCTTTATTTTAATTTTTATTTATGTATTTGCTGTTTCTTTCAGGCAGCTATGTAATACAGTGGATAGAATGCTGTGCTTAGAGTCAGGAAGGCCTGAGTTCAAATACAGCCTCAAACACTTACTAGCTGTGTGATCCTGGGCAAGTCACTTAACCCTGTTTGCCTCAGTTTCTTCATCTGTCAAACGAGCTGGAGAAGGAATTGGCAGACCACTCTATAGATCTTTGCCAAGAGAATCCCAAATGGGATCATTGAGAGTCTGATACACCTGAAAAATGACTAAAAATGATAACAACAGTTTAACTTTTAACTCCCTACGGCTCGTTAATAGCTATAGACCGATCAATACCAATTAGAGTTGGCTCTGGTGACTCTGAGCCCAGGCATCTCTCTGACATGATGGATTTCAGAAAACTTACCAGTTTCCACATAGGTTCCCAACATTAGAAGTTGCAGTTCTAGATCAAACCAAGCCACAATCATCAACCCTTGGTTATCTGTACTAACATAGCCCTGGGAGTCTGGGGGGTCCCAAAGAGTAGATCTTATGAACAATTTCTGCTTGACTCTGGCAGGCAACAAATGGCTCGCTCCTTGCCAACCAGACATCCTTATGACTGTCCGCAAATTCCCTTTGCTCTATCGAGCTTCCCACAATGCTAGAGGAAGAGCCTCAGCTACAAGATCCAAAGTGCCTGATCTCCCTGATCTCAGACAGTCCTTAGATCAGAAGAGGGGACTTCTTCAGCCCTCAGCCTTTGGAGAAGAGGGGAGTTATCTGCCCCGTAGTTACCTCACCTCCAAACCAGACCAGAGACACTATATCCATTGATGCACAAGGGAGAGTAATGGGAGTCCAAGGAAATGACAAAGATAAATAGCCATGGATTCTGGTATTCAGTAGCACTCTCCCTCCCTTTCTTCCTTCCTTTTCCCCCTTCCTTCCTTCCTTAATTCCTCCCTAACTCTCTTCCTTCCTCCCTTCCTTCTGTCCTTCCATCCTCCTTTCCCTTCTTCCTTCCTTCCTTCCTTTCTCCTTTCCCTCCTGTCTTTCCTTCCTTCCTTCCTTCCTTCCTTCCTTCCTTCCTTCCTTCCTTCCTTCCTTCCTTCCTTCCTTCCTTCCTTCCTTTCTCCTCTCCTTCCTGCCTCCCTTCCCTCCCTCTCTTCCTTCTTCCCTTCCTTCTTTCCTTGGCTTTCCTATTTTTTAGAGAGTGTCTTCTTACCTGGGGAGGGAGGTTATTTTCCCCCATTTTTCTATACAGAAGCGACGGAGTCCATTGCTCCCACGGAGAGCGGCAAAGCCTTCGTAGGGCACACTTGAGGTTCCAGTAACAAACTGAAGCAATCTTAGCCTTTGTTCATTGTTGAACCTCTCCACTGCTGCCCAGAACCATCTGATTACAATATGTCCGTCATGGTAACCTAAAGGTGGGAGGGTTGGTGAAGACAAACAGAGTGAGAGAGAAAATGAGATGGAGAAAAACAGAGAAAGAGGAAAGAGAAAGAGACAGACAAAGGAGAGGGGGGAGAAGGAGAGAGAGAAAGAATGATAATCCCTGTGTTTGACAGAGCACCCATAAACAAAGTCCCCTAGCCTAGGTGGCCCAGGATATAATCCACAAACCTCCCAGGTGGGTTGTTCTGAGCTGAGCCCACTTCAGGGCCCATGACGACCTCCATCTATCTGATCTGAGTCCCCATAAGATCCCCATCAGCCCCCGGAGGATCTGCCCAGGGGTTGTGTCCAGTTGTCCAGTTGTTCAGGGGTCGATGATGTCTTTGGTCAAGTTTTCAGAGAAATTGTAAAAGTTTTTATTAGATAAAATCAAAGAACCCGTTCCCTCTGAGGGCGTGAATGAGCGTGGATGCAGTGGGTGCCCCTTTGGGGAGGACAGCTTCTCTGTGGCACATTCTAGCCGGGAAAGTTCCTGCATGTAATCCCATAGAACTAGGATTGTCTACTTAGAACTGGGAAGGGCCTTGGAAATTAACAGCGACCTTAACGTCACTAGCATTTACATGGGACCTTAAGGTTTGCAGAGCACTTTACAGATTTTATCTCATTTGATCCTCATCATCGTCCTAGGAAGTGGGTGCTAGTTATTATTATTCCCATTTTGCAAATGAGGAAATTGAGGTAGATAGAATTTAAGGGGTTTACATAGGGTCACATAGCAAATAACTATTTGAGGCTGGATTTGAACTCAGCACTTCCCGACTCCAAGTCTAATCTCTAGTCACTGTGCTGCCTAGCTAACTATTCAGTTCCAAATCCTCATTTTGCAGAGGAGGAAACTAGTCCAGAATGGGAAAGTTAGGAACCTGCTAAGATCCTACAAAGTAGTCATTAGCAGAGCCAGGGTTTGCACTGCCAAAATCTCTGAGCCCAAGCTGCCTCCTTAGGTCATAGTTATTTAATTCCTCCTTCCCGGTGGAAGCACCAAAGTGCTAAAGGTAGAGCTCATTGTAGAGGCCAGTCAGGTGTTTGTGGTAAATGTTTAACAAGCGGCTCTCCAAAAAAGAAAAAAATTTTTAACAATCTGCTCTTTGGATTAGCCTTCTTTATTAACATTCCCTCTATCACTTTCTTAAGTCCAGACAATCAATGAAACACTAAGTCACACTCCTGTGAGATCTATATCCCAAGTGTAAATACTGCACAGCTCCAGTACCCACCTGAGGCTGCCATCTCACCTACCTCCTCGGTACTCTGTGTTGTTGCGCCAGTCATTGAGGTCTATCTCTGCGGTACCCGCAATGACCAGCTCCAGTTCCCTGGCATCGAAGACGGAGACAAGCCTTGAGTCCACAACCTGAAACACAAAGAAAGGCAGACGCGTTGGCAAGGCTGGTGAGCCAGCGTGAATCCTGCCTTCCGTTTGTGACTGGCTGGTACACTTGGCATATCTTGCATTATTCCTAGGTGGTTTACGTGTGGGAGAAAGGAAGCTCCCTGAGGGCAGAGCCTTGTTTGGGCTCTCCTTGGCATCCTCAGGGCTTGGTCCAGCAGCTGGCACAGTCTAGTAAACGCCCAAGGACCGACTGCCTTCCTGGGGCAGCAGCCTTCTCCAAAAGCAGCTTGGTGCTGTTGGGCATGTGCCTCCATCCCTGGCTGAAAGCCGCTGAGAACGTGAGCTCTGCCCTGCAGCCAGACGACTGAAGCGGGTGGCTGGCACAGTGGGCTCTGCCTTGTCGATACTGTTGATGTGTTTAGTTGGCGTTGGAGCGAGCTGCTTCTAAACCATACAAAGTCCTGGCAGAGACTCCACTGTGAGCAAAATGTGTGCTGGCCTGAGACGTGGAGGAGATCATTTCAGAGGGACCCACCCAGCCGAGGTGGCCCATGTGCCACCTGTGCCCATCCCGCTGCCCACCCAGCAGCCGCTCCTAGAGCCGTTCCTCCCTGCAGCCCCTGCAAAGCAGAGACGCCCTTGTCTTCCTTCAGTGGTGTTCTCCCCGCTCTGCCAATCATCCTGGCCCGGAGGTGCCGAGTGCTGGGGCTCGGAGGGAGTTCGGAGGAACCCATCCTCTCCCCAAATGTAACATTGCCCTCATTCATGTATCTGCACTCCCACTGCCAGGGAAGCAGGAGACGTGCCCTGGGCACTCCCTGGGCACTCCAGTCAGAGACGGGCATGACTTTCCATTTGAAACAAGGTTATACATATGTTTTAACATGTTTAACATGTATTGGACTTCCTGCCATGGGAGGAAGGAGGGAAAATTTGGAACAGAAAGCTCTGCAAGGGTCAATGATGAAAAATTACCCGTGCATATATTTTACAAATAAAAAGCTTTAATAAAATAAAAATTAAAAAAGAAGCAAGGTTATATATATATGTTTTAACATATTTAACATGTATTAAACTACCTGCCAACTAGGGGAGGGGATGGGGAAGCAGGGAAAAATTTGGAACAGAAAGCTTTGCAAGGGTCAATGATGAAAAATTCCCCATGCAGATGTTTTGTGAATAAAAAGCTTTAATAAAATAAAAATTAAAAAAAGAAGCAAGGTTATAATTGGCTTGTATGGCTCCATCCACTTCACTTGGGCTGTAGGGAGAGGGAGCTAGACCTTGGGAGGCTGAACTGGGACCTCCACGGCTTCTCTGAGGAGACGGACCAGGATTCCAAACTCCTATTTGTGCAAACGAGTCTCAGGAAAGCAGCGGGGCCATTCCGGAGCCAGGAACCTGGCAAAACTGCAACTAAGTAAGGGCGACGAGGGCCTTGCTGGTGGGCGACGACATGAGCCCTTCCTCTGGCTCAGGTGAATTATTTCTGCCCTCGTTTCCTCGTTCGGCATTTCCAAGCCGATCGGACGGCACCTTCCTTCCAGGTTGGGGGCCACCTATCTCTTCGTAACACTGAAGGCCGCTGTGCTCTGCTCCCCATGGCCTTGGCTTTGTCTCTGAGGAGTGCTGAGCCATTTTTTGAGAAGTGCAAATAAAAGTGCCTGGATGAAGGTCCAGATGGAGTCTTTCCAACCCCGTTGGGGGCATCACATGGCATGGAAATCAAAGCACCAGGAGTCATTTTCTCACTTGGAGGTGTGCTATGTCTCCCCCAAGACTAGTTTCTGGTGCTTGTAGCCAGACACTCGAAGCCTGACATCCCATTCCCTGGGTCATCACTCCGGGAGTTCATTCTGGGCATTAGCTCCCTCGGAGTCAGGACCAGAATCCCCCTAACTTGCTCTTGTATCTTCCTTCCTGATGCCAGGGTAGCTGGGGGGCAGACGTGAGGGGCTCCCCATCCTCTGGGCAACACTGACTTTCAGTCCCCCTCACCATCAAACCCCAAGGATGAAAGCCAAATATTCAGAAAAGGATTTCCAGGCCCCCTGACTCATCCAAACTGCCTCCATTTCTAAAAAGAGCAGCCCTACTATGAGCCGATTACTCCCACCTGCCTGCCCCGGAACAAGCATAGGGATAACCCAAATCTCCGTCCCCCAGGACTCATTTCCATGGTCTCAGAACAACACCTGGACAAGTTTTCCAAGAAAACAGATGCCGGGAAGCTTTTTTCCTCACTCACTTTGCCAATGTGACTCGCTTAAGAAGGCTCCCTTAGTGATGGGCAAACTCTCATTCACCGGCCTTGAGGAGCAGGAGCTCAGGACCGGGGGCCATTAACCACCTGCCCCTCCAAGCCGAGCATTTGGCCGAATGGCAGTGCCATTTTCACTGCTTGGGGACATGCACCCGACCCCTTTGCTCTTGTTTTTCTCTGGCTTATCCCTGGAGTTGGAGTCTCATCCTGAGTGACTCTCAGCAGAGGACATGGCCAGGCCTGGGAGAAAGGTTCCTGGGGATGCTCTTTCAAAAAAAAAGAGGAGGAAGAGAAAGAGGAGGAAAGATCAGGAGGAGAAGGATGAACTGAAAGATGAGGAGGAGAAGAGAGTAGAAGGAAGAAGAGGAAAAAAGAGGAAGGAAGAAGAAGAGAAGGAAAAAAGAGGAGGAAGAAGAGAAAGAGGAGGGAAAATGAGGACAATGAAATGAAAGATGAGGAGAAGAAGAGAAGAGGAAGAGGAAAAAGAGGAAGAAAAAAAGAAGCAAGAAGAAAATGAGGAGGTGGATGAAAAGAAGAATGAGAAGGAAAAAGGGGAGGAGGAAGAAAAAAGAGGAGGAAGGATAATGATGATGAAAAGAAGGATGAGGAGGAATAAGATGAGGAAAAAGAGGAAGAGGAAGAAGGGGAAGAGAAGAAGAAGAAAGAAAAAGAGAAGGATGAGCGGAGGAGAAAGAGGAAGATGAAGAAGAAGAGAAAGAGGAAAAGGAGGAGGAGGAAGAGGAGAAAAAGAAGAAACCAAGCAGCTTACTTCATAGAAGCCACGGACGAGTGCCTCTGTCTGCTGCACAACCCCTCGCTCCACTCGCCACTTCACCATTCTCTCGATGTATTCCTTCTTGTTCTTTTCTGTCACCTGGGTATTTGCACCCCCAGATTTCAACTCTCTTTCTGTCACCTTTCAGGGAAAAAGAAAAGGAGGTTAAGCTTTCTTCCTTCTGCTCGCCTCCTGCTTGGGTGTGAGCTTCAGAAATTTGTTTCCCCCCTCCCAAAGATACAGAAAAGCAAAAGCAAACAAAATGACTCTAGCTTCTTCCTAGGGCTCTTTGGAGCATCTTTCTTTTCTTCCTGAAGGTAGGGAACACCTGATCATTAGAAAACAACAGAGAAGAAGGGGACTGTTAGAAAACAGCAGAGAGAGAAGAAGGGGATCATTAGAAAACATCAGCGAATCAGGGAATCATTATAGAAAATAACAGAGAATAAGGGGATCATTATAGAAAACAGCAGAGAAGAAGGGGATCATTAGAAAACAGAGAATAAGGGGATCATTAGAAGACATCAGAGAATCAGGGGATTGTTATAGAAAACAGAATAGAATCGGGATCATTAGAAAACAGCAGAGAATCAGGGAATTGTTATAGAAAACAGCAGAGAGAGAAGAAGGGGATCATTAGAAAACAGAGAATAAGGGGATCATTAGAAGACATCAGAGAATCAGGGGATTGTTACAGAAAACAGCAGAGAGAGAAGAAGGGGATCATTGGAAAACATCAGAGAAGAAGGGGATCATTATAGAAAATAGCAAAAATAAGGGGGTATTATAGAAAACAGGAGCAAATTAGGGGATCATTAGAAAAAGCAGAGAATCATGGGATCATTACAGAAAACAGCAGAGTGTGAATTGGGACCATTAGAAAAAGCAGAGATTCATGGGACCATTAGAAAAAGCAGAGAATCAGGGGATCATTAGAAAACAGCAGAGAATCAGGGAATTGTTACAGAAAACAGTATAGAATCAGGGGATTGTTGTAGAAAACAGCAGAGAGAGAAGAAGGGGACCATTGGAAAACATCAGAGAATAAGGGGATCATTATAGAAAATAGCAAAAATAAGGGGGTATTATAGAAAACAGGAGAGAATTAGGGGATCATTAGAAAAAGCAGAGATTCATGGGATCATTAGAAAAAGCAGAGAATCAGGGGATCATTACAGAAAACAGCAGAGAGAATCAGGGGATCATTAGAAAAAGCAGAGAAAGAGATCATCGATTCAGAGCTTAAAAAGACCTTCTTGGCCACTGATTCTGGCCCCTTCATCTCAGGGAGCCGCACAGAGAGCTTGTGGCCAGAGGTGCCTCGGGTGAGGAAGGGGTGACAGAGGCCGGGTTGGAGCCACGGCCTCTGCCTACAAAGGTGCTGTGGGCTCCCCAGGCTGGGGGGATGCAGCCAGGGCAGGGAAGGGCCAAGGAAGCTCTTAGGGAGATGGCTGGGAGTGAGCGTTCCCAGCCTCAGTGGAGACCGGGGAGCTTTTCCTCTTGACATTTGGCTCCTGACACAGTATTTTCTGGCACTGGCAGCTGAGGGGAGCTGCTTGGCCCTGGTGTCCTGAGCTGCCCCAGGGTTGGGAGTTAGTGAGAATTATGGCCCCCATCCAAAGCCACTCTTTAGGCAGAACAAACAGGAAATAACCTGAAGCCCCGTGGCCTTGCCTACGCCAGGGGGAAGGCACCAGCTTAGCAAACTTTTAGGTGCCCACTCTGGGGGCCAGGGCTGGGCACCACAGACGGGCGCTGCTGTTAGCCCTGATGCCCGCAGACTCTTTTCTGCCTTTTCATTAAGTGTGGGGCCCGACACTTCCTAGGTCCATGTACTAGGTAAGAACAAAAAGTGTGCCGTTCACTGGCGGCCAAAGGGCAGGGTTTCTGGGGAGACGTGGCCACTTCAGTGGAGGGGAAGGCTGGTCCGGTTGGGCTAAAATTTAACTCGAGAGATGGGAGAGCTGGGGATGTGACTCCCATCAGGAGAGCAATGGGCGGCCCTGGCTCCTCAGAGAGGATGGAGGGAAGCCCCTCCTGGAGGTATGGGGATGCACAGATGCCCGCAGGGCATGAACCAGAGGAGCCGGGGGTGAGCAGAGAGCCCCTGTCCTGCGCTTGAGGAAAGCCATGAGTTGTGGACCAGCTGATCCCCAGAGCTGCTGCAGGAACACCTCCCTCGGAGGGGTACGCTTTACTCACGGGCTTCCTGGCTCTCTGGCCCATCACTGACCTGCCCAAACACCTCTTCGTTCACGGTGAAGGTGAGGTCCAAGATGTCCGTTATGTTGTTGTCCTTCATCCACTGCAGGCTTTGGTGAAACTCCTCGTCCAGGTACTCAAGGTCGCTCAGGTCACAGGGCCTGGGGCGGGGCAGAAGGACAGAGACCGGGAGCACCGGGCCGCAGTTGTGGGCATCGCCAACATGGTGAGCCTAGCCTCCCAGACCCCTGGCCTGCTTTTGCCAGGGCGCTGCAGGCTCCCCAGGCTAGGAGGATGCAGCCAGGCCAGGGAAGGGCCAAGGAAGCTTTTAGGGAGGTCGCTCTGAGAAGATCCCTGCAATCCTGCAGTATCACAGATAACTGGAGCACAGGATGGGAGAGGGGCTGGCCCTGACATTTCGGTGGTACAGGGAACTCCCAGGAGAGGAAAGTCCCCCTACCATACAGGTTAGCTCCTTCCCTTTAGTGTATATAGGTGCCCTTCATAAGAGCATAATGCTTATTACACTAGAGACGAGGAGACTGAGGTCCAGAATGGTTAAGTGACCTTCCCAATGTGGTACAGGGCATGGCAGAGCTGAGATTTGAACTCAGGATCTCTGACCACCAGCCTCTGGTGTTTGCTAGAGTGCCTGGCTTATAGTTGGTGCTTAATAAATGCTCGTTGACTTGGCTTAATTCTGAATCCAGATCCACGGCTTTGTGCTGAACAACTATAAAAGCCATGGGGAGGTTTTAGCTCAGAACTTGTTGAATCGAGATGGGGGCCACGGTCCCCAGCCAGAGGAGGGGAAGAGCGCCAGCCACAGCCCGGACACTCGGCACCCAAGCCTCTGGGGTGACAGCTCGTCCTTGCTGGCTGAGAGCTCCCTTACGATTACAGTAATGGACTTGGGGCCAAGAGGCAAGATGAAGCCGGGACCTCAGAAATCAAGGGCCCCATGGTCTGTCTGCCAGGCCGGCTTGACCCTGGCCCACTTCAGGGAAAGGGGGTGCGAGGAGAAGACCCCAGAGTCCCCCACTTACAGCCGGAGCAGGGCCTTGTAGAAGGGCCGTGTGAAGAAGGCGTCGAGAAGATACTGATGGATGAGGGCCAGACCCAGGATGCGGCCACTGAAGCGAAACCTGCAGGGCACACGACACAGTGAACATGAGATTCTGGTGGGGCCCGGGGGGCCGGATCTGCCCCTGCGTCCCTCTTCCTTCTCCGTCTTCTGCCACGTTCTGGATTTGCTGGTTTGGGGCAGAAGTTCAGCCAGCTTCTTCCTTGCCATCACCAACAAGCACTTACTGGGTGCAACATGCCTTAGGATGACCGCCGTTAGCGTCCCTATCACACGACTTCTCCCTCTCTTCCTGCATTGACTCTTTTGGAGCACGGTCCTGGCTGATCTCTTTGTAGCCCCCGGCTTGGCAAAGTGCCTTACATCGACCACGGTTGTGGGTTTAGAGCCGAAGGGCTCTTGGGAGCTGTCTAGCCTTCTTATTTTATGTAGGAGATTACATCTCATGGATAGAATTGAGTCACATGGATAGGATTTAAGGGGGGATTTGAACTCATCTCTTCCTGGCCAGTGGATTCTTCTACCATGTCTATTATAGAGCCCAGTTGTCCACCTACTATAGCAAGTTGCTTCATTTAAAATGTTTAATAATAAATAGCTTTTTATTTTTTCAAAATCCATGCAGTTTTCAGCTTTCACCCTTGTAAAACCTCGTTCTCCATATTTTCTCCCCCCTTCCCCCACCCCTCCCCTAGCCAGCAAGCAGCTTATTATAGGTTAAACTTGTGCAATTCTTCTATACCCATGTCCACACTTATCATGCTTCTCAAGGGGGAAATGAGAGGGATGGTCAGCTCAGTGATCCATTTCTCACAGAGGGCCAAGAGGAGAAGATTCACTCTTTTCTGTGCATGTTGAAAAGAGCTGAACTGAAACCCAACAACCCGAGGAACACCGAGGGCTGGGGGAGCATCTGTCCAAAAGCCTCTGGGCCCAGCTGAAAGAGCCGGGGAGTCCAGCCTCGCCTGTGGCTGTGCCCATTGAAGAGTGAGCCAGACCCATCTGGTAGGGATGACATCCTGCCAAGTCCAGGGGTCAAACAACCTGCCTGGCCTGGGGAGCAGCTCATGGTGAGGAGCCCGAAGACCCCTGAGCAACCTACTGAAGCCAGCCCATCTGCAGACTAGCCCAAAGACGCTGCACACTAGGCTACCAAGTCCTCTTCTTAAAGCTCAGGTCCTTGTTACCCCCTCCTCAATTAACCCCGGGGGGAGACTTGGCAGGTCTACTTGCCTGAAGTTTCTCCCCAAGTCCTTCATTCAGTTACCAGTGGTTTCCCTAAAGGAGGCAGGTTCAACCATGGCACTTGTGGCTGATTCTTTGTGACCCAACGGGGGTTTTCCTGGCAAAGACACTGGAGTGGTTGGCCACTTCTTCCTCCAGCTCATTTTTGGATGAGGAAACTGAGCCCATTAATTTGCCCAGGGTCACAGCAATAAATGAGGCTGGATTTGAATTCATGAAGATGAGCCTGAGTCTAGCCCAGTACTCTGCACTATGGTCTCCCCTAGCTGCTCCCTTCAGTTTACACCTTACCACGGTTCTTGTCTCTGCCATTAGACTGAGGCAGCGACTGTGCTTTTGCCTTTCTTTGCATCCCCACGCTTGGCACAGGGCCTGGCACATAGATAGTAGGCACTTTATAAATACTTACTGAGCAACTAACAGAGGTCTAATTGGCTGACTGACTAACCAACTAACTGACCAACTAACTGACCAACCAACTAACTGACTAACTGGCTTACTAACTAACTGACTAACCAACTAACTGACTAACTGACCTACTCTCTGCCTCAGGCACTTCCTACAGCGCCGGCATCTCCAGGCCTTCATGGCTGACCCCATGCTCATCTGATTTGCTTATATTTCCATAGTATTACTAAGGCTTTCTACCCAGCCAACCAAGGGAGGCCATCTCCCTGTGGGCTCTTGCTGCCTTGGACCAGCAGGGATCAACTCCCAGGATCTCAGAGTTGGAAGGAAGCTCAGAGGTCACGTACTGCTGCCTGTTCCTCCCCAACAACTATTCTGATCCCTTCTCTGGTTTGGATTTTGAGCAGTCATGGCTTTAGGACCACAGAGGGAGCAATACAAAGAAACAACTAATCAATTACTAAAACAAAGCAGCAGACTCCAGGCTTGTTTCCAATAGGTTTTCCCGAGCTACGTAGGTCTTTTTCTTTCTTTTTTTACTGAAACAATTGGGGTTAAGGGACTTGCCCAGGGTCACACAGCTAGGAAGTATCTGAGACCAGATTTGAACTCAGGTCCTCCTGACTTCAGGGCTGATATTTTATCCACTGCACCACCTAGCTGCCCTGGTCTTTTTCTTTTAAACAAAGCAAATACGACCTATAGGATTGAGATTCTTTAGTCTTTTCTTAAGTGGGGAACAGGATGGAGGATACCTCCAATCCAGTTTCTCCCTACTCTGTGACTCTGTGGAAGCATTGGACATGTAAACATAATTTCAGCTTTCTTCTTCAATAAGTTTATATGAAGGCATTATATAAATGACCCCATTTTTATCCTGAAAAAGAGAGGCTAGTTCCTGATGGAACAGAGCCACTTGTTTACTGGCAAGCATCTCCCATTTGTTGGAAGTTCACTGTTTAGCTCAGCAGGATGATTTCAGAAAGTCCTGGAGAGCTTACATGAACTGATGCTAAGTGAAGAGAGAAGAACCAAGAGAACACTGACAACAACAAGATTATGTGATGACCAATTCTGATGGACGGGCTCTTTTCAACAATGAGGTGATTTGGGCCAATTCCAATGGACTTGGGATGGAGAGAGCCATCAGAGGGAGGACTATGGGGACTGAACATGGATCCCAACATAGCATTTTCACTTTTTTTTTGTTATTTGCTTGTATTTTGTTTTCTTTCTCAATTTTTCCCTTTTTGATCTGATTTTTCTTGTGCAGCACGATAATTGTGTTTAGAAGAATTGCACATATTTAACCTATATTGGGTTACTTGTCATCTGGGAGAAGGGATGGGGAAAAGAGAGGGAGGGAAATTTGGAACTCAGGTTTTGCAGGGGTGAATCTATCTCTACATATGTTTTGAAAATAAAAAGCTTTAAAAAATTTAAAAAGTCCATTGATTAATGAGACCCATCTTTTTTGTTCTTTTTAAAATGAAAAACCCAAACCCACTCTATTGATGATCTGATTATTACATTAATGCCATTTTCAATGTTCTTTCTCCCCACCAGAAGCCTCCCTACAACAAAGAAAGTCAGTTGAGCCAATTCAGTCAAGCCTGGAACCACATGGAATATCCATAGGGTTCTAGGCCTTGAAGGATGGATGTGGACACATGACCAGGTCTCTGGAACCAAGATTGGCTCTGCTGAGTGTGAATCTTGGAACATCTCAGGCCCCACGTGAGGGCACCTCATAAGGCTAAGGGGAGAACATGGCGGGTCCAAGCCCATTCTTGCCCATTCCTAATAATGACCTGGGTTCAAGACATGGGAGAAGGAAGAAAGCCAGAGGTAGGATGGTGATGACAGAAGGGCAGCTGAAGTGTCCCACGGGGACCTCAGAAATGTATAAGAATGCCGGAGGAGTCCTATATCGAATGGCTCCTCTGGGGGAGATTTGTGGAAATACACGGTGAAGAGGCCTATGGGACAGAGGCAGGGAGGTCAGAAAGACCCATGGCTTTGGATCCTGTTCCAAGCATTAACAGCTGTAGGACCATGGGCAAGACACCTCTCTGGGCCTCAGTTTTCCCACCTGTAAAATGGAGGGGTTTCCCTCAGGGACCTCACAGTCGCCATCCAATGATCCCAGGATGGGTGCCAGTGGGGGAGCTGTCCATATTCATGAGATCATGGCCATGGAGGCTGAAGCACACACTTTTACACACACATAGACTCATGACACACATTCAGACACTAGTAAGTCAAGCCCAAACAAGGCACCCACTAAGAGTCTAAATCTCCTGAACATCAAGTGTTTTGCTTTCTTTTTGTCTCTCCTGGGCTGAGCGACGGCTAATCACTTTGGTACATTGAGGCAGGATGGAGAAAGCCTTGAAACAGCAATGCTCAAGGAAGCGGAGGAAGTCGGGGGCTTGAAGGAAAAACAGCAATCTCTCATATTCCTGACAAGCTTCTCCTAGCTTGTAGAAGGGCAAAAATCAGTTGGATTTCCAAAGCTTCTCCCCCAGAAGCCTCCCTACAACAAAGAAAGTCAAACGAGCCAATTCCACCAAGCCTAGAACCACGTGGGAAATCCACAGAAATCCCCTCAGTAAGAAGGGCAGAAATAGGCTGCAGGGACTGGGAGCAGCTGGCTCAGGTCTTTTTGGGGTGCTTATGAAATTCTAGGAAAAGGGCCACTTGTTAAAGTACCAGGACATTTTATTGGGCAAAGACCCAGTGGTCTTGTTAAGGGTGCCAGGACATTCACTGGGAAAAAAACATTTTTATTGTTGGCTGGCATATGGTCAAATGATGAAATGCCCTTTCCATAGAACCCAGTGGTCTCTTCCCAGTGGCGTGTCATGGCAACATTAGCAATTTATGATAGCAGCATCTTCATTGGTGTTGATTAATTAATTTATTAGTTAATCAACACTGATGTTAATTAATAAATTTATTCATTAATCAACACTGATGTTAAGTAATACTCCTTTCTCACCCATGTTTGAAACAGGAAGGCAGCAGGTAATACGTCTAAATATATCAGATGAAGAAACTGAGGCACAAATCAGCCAATTGGCCTGACAGTCACAGACCCACAGAGTCTCAGAAGTGGAGGGAATCTCATTGGTCCCCAGTTCCAGCCCCTACCCCAATAAGATTCCTCTCTGCCCCATCCCCATGCATCCAGCCTCAGCTGAAGAGCTCCAAGGAGAGCCCCCCGGGGATTCCATTTCTGGATGGCTCTAGTGATTCAAAAGCTTTTCCTTCATCCGCATCTTCTGCTTTCACTTGTGGTTCTGCCTTCTGGGGCAGTAGAACAGAGCTCACCCCTCTCTCATCCCTTCTTCAGTTACCCCAGGACCACCCCCAAGTCTTGGGAAGAACTTCCTATCCCCGGAGCCCCCACACTACAGATTTCCCAGGAGGGTGCAGTTTAAAGGGTCTCGAGTTCCATAGAGGTAATGTTGACCATGGTGTAGAAGCCCCCAATTTAGGGGGACAAATGGTGCACCCTGAGGCTCTCTGAGAGGCGGTTTTCCTTTGATTGAGAGGCAAGGGGGCAGAGCTCAAGGGGAAAGCTTCAGGGGGCACAGAAGGGTCCCTGGCGCACTGCCTACGACTCGGTCTCCAGATGTCCTGTTTTCGGTTTTATTGCCATTGTGGTTATTTTTGCCAACTACTTCCCGATTTGAGTTTAATCTGGCCTGGAGTCGAGAGCACAGGATTTTGAGTCAGGAAGAGACGAGTTCCAGTCTCACCTCGGAGACTCGGTGGATAAGGGACTGAACGGGGGCAGATAATTTGAGCCTTATTTGTCAAGTGAGAAACTAAATGTCAGCTCCCTTCTGGGTCTGCATCTTGGTCCTAAACTTCCCAGAGTTCCCCCAGAGGGGCCAGAAGACGTCTCTCCAGCGGGCAGGCCTCCGGGAGACCGGGCAGGGTGCTCTGCCACGCTGCCTTGACACCCTTTGCCCACCACCTCAAGGCCCTTGCTCACCTCCTCCCGAGCTACTCGGGGTGCCAGTGACCAAGGTGGTTGGGGCCTGGGTCCTGAGGGCAGCAGGGACCCTATCCGACTGGTGATGGGTGTCCCTCCCTCCCCTCCCCACGGATGAGCCCCTGCTTTTTGTCTGGGCCACCGGCCTTTGTCCGGTCCTGTCCCCTGTCCTTGGGGCTGCTGCTCCCCCCTCAGAGATACAGAGGGCACCCACACCTGCCCCATGAGGAGGAGGGGCTCACGCACCCACATTTCTGTGTCCCTGCTCACACAAGGCCGGGTGGGACCTTGGCAGGGATCTCACAGACCCCCAACTCATTTTACAGATGAGGGAATTAGGAGCCACAGACTCCATGTCCAGACTCCTTCCCCCCCCAGCTCTTAGCACCGTGTGGAGTGGACCCTGGGAGGGGCCGCCCGGAGACAGCCTGGAGGGAGTCAGGGAGAACTAGTCCTATGTCCCTTACTTTCTCTGCCTCAGTTTCCTTGTCTATAAAATGGGGATAGTAATAACAACAGTTACCTCAGGGTTGTGGTGAGGCTTCTATGAGATATTTGTACCATTATCAGTGTAGGGACACACACCACACACACACACTCACACTCACACACACTTACACACACACACTCACACTTGCACACTCACACACACACACTCACACACACTCACACACTCACTCACACTCACACACACATTCACACACACACGCTCACTCACATACACACACTCACACACACTCACACACACTCACTCACACACACTCACTCACACACACACACTCACACACACTCACACACACACTCACACACACACTCGCACACACACTCACACTCACACTCACACACACATTCACACACACACGCTCACTCACATACACACACTCACACACACACACACTCACTCACACACACACTCACTCACACACTCACACACACACTCACACACACTCACATACACACCCACACACACACTCACACACACACTCACATACACTCACATACACTCACTCAGACACACACACACACACACAGACACACACACACACTCCCCCACATCCCCACAGTGCTTTGCAAAACCTAATGCTTCTGTGAGAGTGATGAGCATCATCATCCCCATTTTACAGATAGGAAAGTGAGTCTCAGAGAGCTCACCAGTTTTTCCCAGGGTGTGTTTTGTATTTATTCGTCAGCATCAATAGAATGATACCCACAGATAAATAGGATGTAAGCCCTTTCAGGGCACGGGCCACATGCCCTGAGCCTCGTAGGGATTTTAAAAGTGCCAGAGGTGAGATTTGAAGCCAGGACTCTCACGCTCAGGATTCATTCTGCTAATACCCTGCCTCCTGTGAGAAGTTCCCGGATGTCGTGGCAGTAAGTGTCTCTTTCACTCTTTGGGGACAGGGAATAACACTCAGGTCTGGGGACAGGAATAACCTCAATGATAACTGGGAACACCCACCCTCCCTCCTCCTCATGTGAAAGAGAGGGACGATCCCTGACCTCTCAGAGCTTCCGGTTTGGCCGAGAGAGCCGGGGCACCGTAGAGGGGACACAGCTTGTGAAAAGAGCATCACCTATGACATCACAGCCAGAATCCTCCCCTCGTCCCCCGGCTCGGACTCGGGCCAAGCCGAGCGGGTCAATCCCTCCTCCCACGGCAGCCCATCCCAATGTGAGACCCCATTATCCCCCCCCCACTTTCTCTTCTTCAGGGCCCCCAGGAAGCCTGCTCAGCTCCTGCCTTTGGCGACCCCCCTTCTGCTAGCTGCAAGCCCCCTCCCCGGGATCTCCGGGCCCCCTCCCCCCCAACACAGAAGGGACTGTACCATTCGAGATGATTTTCCACAAAGGCAGACATGGGGCTGATCTGGACCGTGTACGTGTCGTTAGCAGAATACTCAAAGAGGCCGTAATAGGGGTTGAAGAGCTCCTGAGACAGAAGGAAGAAGAATTCTCGCGAGGGTCCGCTGTAGTCCAGGCTGGAACAGAAGCACAGGGGGCTCATTTCCGTGCTCGCTTCTGTCCTCCTTCCCTTCTGAGGCCAGAAATCCTGGTGACACAGCCTTGGGCTGAGGGCAGAGGAGGTGGATCCCCCCTGAGCCTCCCATGGGGCAGCGGGCAGATTGGATGGGGGGAAGAGGAGGGGCTCGGAGCCCGAAGGTGTCAGAGAGGAACCTGGGAGGGAACTGGGAAGGAGGCTTCCTCCAAAAGCATCCGGGCTTTTCTCGGAGCCGGCCCTCCCTCCCCTCATGGCCGTGGCAGCCTTGCCATTAGCAGGTGGCCAAGGAAGTCAAGAGCCCAGAGTCCAACCTTCTGAACTGAGCTTGCCAGGTCCTCGACTATTGGACATGTAGTCCGTACAAGATGCTCTAGGCAGGGCCTGCCTGAGCTTGGGTGCCTCTGGTTTCTGCCTGAGAACCCCAAATGCTAAACAAGAAACCTCAAATGCCCTGAGGTGCCCCTGGATCTAGCCCGAGAACCCCAAATGCTATACAAGAAACCTCAAATGCCCTGAGATGGGGCAAAGCCTTCAAGCCATCCCGAGCTGTTCCCACTTCCATTGACTGTTCTCCTTGGGACAAAGATCCAGGGTCCCCGGGCCCCATTCTGCCTCCCACGCCAGGCTTTGGGACAAAGCGGCTGGGACCATACCCCTCTTCTCCAACAAAGGTGATGTAGAGCTTGTTTCTCTGGAGTTCTTTGCGGGAATAGGCCATCACCTGGTTGAAGGTTCCTTCCAGCAAATGGTCCCTCCGTATAATGAGCCTGGGGAAGAAGCAGAAGCAGATGGTGGAGGAGCCACTGGAAGGCAGGGCAGCCGCCCCAAGGTTACAAGATGAGAACATCCGGCCTCACGCAGACACTCTCAAGTCAAGTCAATGAGCATGTGCTGAGTCTTCCTCTATCTTGTCCCTTTCCCCCCTCCCAGCCTCCCTTTTGTGCGTTGTCTCCCCCCAAAGACTGTGGGCTTCCAGGGGGCAGGGGCTATCTTTTCCCCGAGCACTCAGCACAGTGCCTGACACACAGTGGGCACTCAATATTGACTAGAAAGTTCTTATTTTCAGGCCTGCTGCCGCACTCAGACACTCACTTTATTTTGCCCGGACCCTGCCCGAATCCTTTGGCTTCGAGCTTCCGGTAGAAATTTCTGAGCTTGGCTTCGAAGTCTCTCCTGTAGGGCGAGGGGGCTCTCACGCTGGCTCTCTGCAAGCCTGGGGGAAGAACCAGTGCGCCTTTAAAATGGAGTTTTGGGGAAAAAGGCTTTAAATGCTGTTTGGCGATTCTTTGGGAACAGCCATTCCCTGTCTACCGCCAGTTAAGTCAAACCAAGTCACCAGCGACCACCCTGGCCAGTGTGGACATCGTTCCACCCCCATCATTCTCACCTCTCTGAAGAGAGGCTGGAAGTTTGGTCTCTGGCCAAGGGGGATTGACTGGAAGGAGGCGCGTGGCAGTGGGAGCACGAATGCTGCTTTTAGGGCTTGCCTTATGTCGAGTCATTAGTCTCGGACACCAGATTCAGAAGAAACGGAGGGCACCGAAAGGCCCATTTAGGCCCGAGGGTGAGCAAACTTGCCAAGGAATAGAATTATCCAGTATTAGAATCAGCTGCCATGGGAGGTCTTTGGATAGAGGCTGGATGGCCATGGACAGGATATGTGGTAGCAGGGAAGTCTTTGGGCCTCATGGGATCCCTTCCATCTCTGAAATTCTGGGACTCTGTGACTCTCTTAATTCTATATAATAAGTACAGGCTGATATACCACTCCTTGACTCCTAGAAGACTAGCCAAGATCACTTTACTAAAATGGAAACAAAATCCAAATTATAATAGGGAGGAAACCTCCAGAAAAGTATCTTCTAAAGTCATTAGAATCCTCTGTAATTACAATGCTCACCTCCAAATTCAAGGGGAAGTAAGAAATGCCAATTATAAAGACTTCGGAGACGCATGAGAACAAGAAGTAATTATTGAGTTTTGCCATTTCTTTTTACAACAATATTGTCTCATTTGTTTTTCTCATAATAACCCAATAGCTACGAAGGCTGGATTTAAACCCAAATATTACCTACTTCAGGTCTGAGCATCGTGTCATCAGCTGAGAAGACTCATGTGAATGCTGATAGAGTTAAATATTCAGAACTAGGAAAAACAATGATGGCGGTCCTATAACCACAAGACCTGGAACTGATTGATTTGTAATTAGAGAGACGGAGCTTGGCCCTGGAAAAGAGCTAAGAAAATGCATCCTTCTCTGCAGAGGTGGTAGACTCTAGGGGAGGACCACTGTATATCTTGGCAAGGAGAAAGGGGAAGGGGGATGTTGGAAAGGAAGGTGATTGATTAAGAAATGACCATCAGGACGCTTTCAGAAAAACCTGGGAAGACTTGTACGAACTGATGCAAAGGGAGAACCTGGAGAACGTTGTACATAGAAACAACAGCACTGAATTGATAATCAACAGCTACTCTGATTAATACAATAATCCAGGCCAATTCTGAAGGACTCATTATGAAAAATGCCGTTCATCTCCAGAGAGAAAACTGATGAACTCTAAACTGAAGCATCATTTTAAAATGTTTATTTTTCTTGCTTTTTTTAAAATAATATGGCTAGTAAGGAAATAGGTTTGCATAATTTCAGATGCATAATTGAGAATATATTGCTTGTTTTCTCAATGGGTGAGAAGGGGCTGGAAGAATGGCCCGAAGTAGGAGCTCAAAATTTAAAAATAAAGGCTAGATCTTTAAAAAAAGAAATGAAGGTGAGATGAAAATCATGCCTTTTCTTGAAAAATTCAGTGGAAAAAGGCAAATGGTTGCAGTTCAAATTCTGCCAGTTCTAGCAAAGTCTGCAGAGAAAACAAACAGATGAAGTGCTCATCCTTTCCAAGCCATGGGCTGCATTTGATGCCTTTGACTCCCTTCCCTTCCCTGAGCTTTTCTAGTCTGACTTTCTCCTGCGTCTGGCTGGTCTTTCTCAGGCTCCTTGGCTGGTTCATTATCTCTATAAAATCTCTCAATTACAGGTGTTGCCCAAGACTCTGTTCTGGGCCCTTAATCCCCTCTTCACTCACTATTATGGTGACCTAATCATCTCTCACGGGTTTAATTAGCATCTCTAGGCAGATGGCTTCAAGATCTACGTATCTAGATAGATCTTTCTCCCCTGAGCTTCAGGCCTCCATCAGCAATTGCCGATTGAACAAATGTTCCGGCATCATCTAAACTCGACATGTCCAAGAATAGATTCTAAACTTTGTGTGGCTATGGGGCCGAGCATTGGATCGCACCCTGCTACTGGAGAAACAGGAGGGAACCCGAAGCAATGGCTGTCTCATCAACACACTAACAAATCGACTTAGCGTTCTAGTGGAGAGTCCCTCTCCCTTCCACCTTCCCCCAGCAAAGACTCCATGGAAAGCTGCATTATACATCAGCATCGGTAGTTAGGGTTCCTGCCTGGAGAGTCCCTTCTGCCTCTGGCACTGACTGGGCCACCAAAGACAAATCACTCACGTTCTCTGTGCCTCAATATCCTTATCCGTAAATAGGAAAAAATATTAAGAGTACCTCTCTTCTAGGGTTGTTGTGAGGCTCAAATGACATGCCCTTATTTATCTCCTCCCTTTCATGATCTCCCTCAACTGCTCATGAACCCCCTCGAAAATATCGTGTATTTATTTATTCTTTTATATATATATATATTGCTTTTTGCTGAGGCAATTGGGGTTAAGTGACTTGCCCAGGGTCACACAGCTAGGAAGTGTCTGAGACCACATTAGAACTCAGGTCCTCCTGACTTCAGGGCTGGTGCTCTATCCACTGCGCCACCTAGCTGCCCCGTATTTATTTATTCTTTATGTCCTTATATATGTCCTTGTTGTCTCCCCCACCAGAACGTAAACTCCTTAAGGACAGAAACTTTCCTTCATTATCACGCGACTAGCCCATAGTACCTGCTTAATGAAGATTTACTTGTGGGCTTGATTGATTGATCGATTGAATTACTGTGACGAGATCTAAGACTTCCAGAAGCAACTTCTTATTCTTTGGGAGCAGCTTTAGTTGCTCACTAGGATGTTTCTTCTTGAACAAGTCAAATATAGCTCATCCCTTTTCTTTCTGACACACACACCCATCACATCCCTCCCAAGTCTTCCCTCCCCAGGCCTGGGCTTTCCTCAGTTTGGTCAGGGACTCTTTGTATCGGTGGCAGGGTTAGGGGTCCCTTCATCATTCCGAGTGCTCTCCCTTGGGGGTCTACTTGATGACGTTCTTCCTCAAAGGGGATGTACAGAGCTGAACTCCACCCTCCAGACTGGGACTGACCGGGGCAGAGGACAGGGATCCTTATCCTACTCCTTTTAGCCTCTGCTCCTGGAGCTTAGGCCCGCTGGCTTTTTTAGGGATGATAAGACCTTGGTCAATGGTGCTTGGATTTCTTCTGGGATGGCTGTGACTCCAGTCCCAGACCCCTATAAGGGGACCAAGAGAAAGCAAGTAGCAAACTCACTTCTCGTTATTCATTGGCCCACTTCCCAGCTTTGTCAGACTTCTGGAGAGACACGGGGCGTCCCAGATGGGATGATGCTCCCAAGCTCACCTGGAGAGTTCTGAGGTGACGAGCAGGGGGAACACCGGGGGGAAAAGCTGTAACCGGGGTGGAAGGCGGCTTGCAGGGGGACGTAGGACATGATCTCTTCTTCAAAGAGGCTGCAAAGCAAGGAGAGGTCAGGGCTGTCTCTGGCATGGGTCACTCCACACCAATGGGGATGATGAGGCAAGAGCCCTAATTAGCACCATCTGATCAAGGCAGGGTATAATACACACAGGGATTTCCAAACCTTTCCTGCCAGGATCTCGGAGCCTGAGGAACACTAAGCATTAATTAAAGCTCCCACAAAATTCCCACCAGATGTTGTCTGTCGTTCAGTAATTTCTAAACTCTGGCTTTGGAGAAAGCTCAGAACAGAGAAAGGGAAGGGCCTGAGCTGGACTTCTATGCCTTCCCCGCCCCGCTGGTAGACAGAAGGGGGACCGTTCTGTGGATCCACCAAGATCATGGAGACTCACCTCAGCAGGATGACTAAATCTGCATCACAGGAGAGTTTTTCAAGCCCGTGGGTGCCCTCTGTGCGGATGTAATGGATCTTCTCCCTGCAGTGTCAGACACAAGAAGAAAGCATTCCATTTCAGGACCCAAGCAAATGAACCCCCCCTTTTGTACCCCTCATCCTGCTCCTTCTTCCCAATGTGGCTTAATACATATATTATTATATATATTATTACATTGTATTAATACAATAGCTTTACACCAACTTTTGTTTTCTAGTTAGTCAAGACAATCCCACGTCAAACAACCAACCGTGATTTGGAAGACTTCTAGTTTCCCCATAGATTTTTAAAATAAATATATCACAAGAGATATTTATTTTAAAAATACACTTTTATTGGTGTCTTTTATTTTTATACCACATATATTTCCACTATATGTGTATATATGTGAATGTTTTTCTTTATCTATCTATCCATCCATCCATCCATCCATCCATCCATCCATCCATTCATCCTCCATCCATCCATCCATCCATTTATCCTCCATCCATCCATCCATCCTCCATCCATCCATCCATCCTTCATCCATCCATCCATCCATCCATCCATCTCCCTTATGAATAATCCCATTAGAAGGTGAGCTCCTTAAGGATAATGCTTGCATACAAAAAGTGCTTAAAAATGTGCATTGACATGACAACATGTACTTATATATGCACATCCGGAAGGAATACTTATTATTGCCACCTGATAACAAAGAAGAAAGAAGAGCAGAAAATAAAATTCAGAAAAATTAATTAACAAGAGGCTGGAATTATATCCAGGATTCCAAAGCCACAGGACCCCCCCCCCCCTCCACTGGCAAACAAATGGGAGGAGGTACAGAAGACAGGGCTTTTTAGGCAAAAAGCCTGCCAGATGCAGGGTTTGAGGCAGGGTATGGTTTGTGCAGGACACCCATTTGGCCAAGACTGGCCTGGGGGACTCCAGTACCATGGAGCCAGAAGAGGGCTGGTCTCCTGGCCCCACCTGCTGGCAGTTCAGAAGTTCTACAGGTAGGGAGACAGGCTGGGCAAGACCCCAACTGGTGAGAGCTCCTGGGGACTACAGGAGAAACGGGGTGGGGAGGGGTTTAAGATACTAGGGAGCAGGTACCACAAATATCAACTCTGGAGCCACTGTGGGCTGAGCAATGATACACAGAAGGAAGCCAGAGGCACTGTGGAAGTGACAAGCCCTCTGTGTCCCTTGCTTGGGCCATAACCAGGGGAAGTGCTGGGTGGGAAAGGGGCCTGGGGGACAGTCCTCTGTGAGACTTGTGTGATGAGACCTGTTTTCAATGGTGTTGGCTCAGCCTGTTCATGAAACTTCTCCCATGATACACTGGGACTGGTTAACCTAATACTGTTATTTTTCCATGAACCTTTGTGCTGGTAAGAGACACTGATGACCACATTTTCCAGGGTGTGGGGTACACTCCTGTAAAGTTACCATCCTACTTGTGTGGGGCAGCAAAGGGAGAAGGGTCTTATAGTGCCCTTCTGGCACACTAGCCCTGGGACCCATGGGTTACTTGTGCTGCCTGGATACCGCCAGGATTTTCCTGTATCTGATTTCTTCTGGCTTAGTGCATATGTATCATTTTATTGACGTTTAATTCTGTCTCTGAGCATGATTCTTGTCTCAGGGGGAGCGGTGTACAATCAGATTTGACAAGGTTCCTCCATGATCAGATCTCAAGCTGGGAAAGAACCATAGAGCTGAGTGAATGCTCTAGTTCTCTTATTTACAGAGGATGAAACCGAGGACCAGAGAATCCCAGAATCTCAGACCTGAGAGGGACCTAACTCACCCTGGGACAAAAGCTCCCTCTATGCCATCCTTAACAAGTGGTCGTTCAGCCTTCTTTAAAAATATACATTATTTTGTCACTCAGTACCCTCTTGAAGATCTCCAGGAGGGGGGAACTCAATACCGTCCATCCTGCTTTGGGGCAGTTCTCATTTTTAGGAAGCGGTTCCTTATTATCTAGAAGCAGCATGAGATGAGGCAGAGAATCTACGGAAGGTGACCTTGGAGGGACTGGCAGCTAGACAAAGGTGCCATGGTTGGTTGTTCTTTGTGCTCAGAGAGAACTTAAATAACATCTTTATGCTGGAGTCGAGGTACAGTGTGTCCCCCCGTGGCCGATCAGAGCAGTAAAGGCTCAGAAGGCTCTACTACAAAGAAGAGTTCCCATGAACATCTGGAGTGGAGATGTCTCTAAATTTGCACGGCTCACATTTCTTTTGAGCTCATGCTTGGCTCATAGAGCCCAGTGCCTTCTTTGATGTGGGCACACCATGGTGGGCAGTCCTGCTCGCATCTCCCTGTCTTACAATCGATTCCAAAGCTCTTCAATGGTTTCTTCTGGCCACCATGTGAGCACTTGTGCAAGTTCCCCATAAAATCGCCTTTTTGGCAAGCGTATGTTTGACATTTGCGCAAGATGTCCAGCCCACAGAAACGTGCTCTCTGCCATCGAGTTTGAATGTCTGGGGGCTTAGTTTGAGAAAAGATCTCAGTGTCCAGGTCCAATCCTTCCAGGTGATCTTCTAAATCTTCCTGATATAATTCAAATGGAAGCAGTTCTGTTTCCTGGCAAGGCCCTGGAGGGCACTTCAGGTTTCCAGATATATGGCAAACAGGTCAACACCGTCAGTTGGGCAGGAGGCCCAATCCCTCGTCTCTCCCACTTTCCTCCGGAGCCTCCCAAACATTGAGCTAGCTCCGTTGCTGCATGTATCCGCCTCCTCATCTACACGTACAATCTTGAAAAGTAGATTGCCAAGGGAAGTGAACTAATCCACAGCATGTCTGGGGATTAATATCTAATATTAATTAATTTATAATATTTTAAATTAATTAATGATTTTGTATTTAGATATAAATGTACAAACATATATTTATAAATTTATATGCATAAATTTATAATAATTAATTAATAAATAAGACATTTAACAAGTCTTTATTTGCTGCAACTGATGGTTCTACATTGGGATGAGCGGTGCTGACCGGTGGAGGACCTCTATTTTCTTGGTGTCGTCAGGCCCAAATTAGCACAAGCAGCAGAGAATCGATCCATCCTTTGCTGCATCTTGGCCCCAGAGGCTCCGCTTCTCCTTTTCCTTTTGTCTTGGCTTGTAGCCTTTCCAAGTAAATCATTTATTTTCAGGGAGCCGTGCTCGTCGACGATACACGGAAACAGTCTGGGAGCAAGCACACAGCCCGGCTTCCTTCCATCGATGATTGTTTGGGAAAGCATCCTCCGTTATCCACAACTTGGGTAAGCGCGATAACACCATCCCGACGAACATCAGACAGCTGCATTTTGCCACCCTCTTCCTGTAGAGGTTCCGTTTGCCATTTGTCACAAAGGTTCCACTGAAGAGGAAACAATCCTTCCAATCTTTACAGCCCTTGGGTGTTGGTGAGCTCTGCCTCCTCCTTTCCCGTCAAGGTTCCAGGACCCCTGCGGGGTGCCTCGGGAAGGGAACATCTGTTCATGTGCCATACTTGTTCTCTCTCTCTCTTTCTCTGCTGGGAAGTCCACGTTAACTAAGACCTAGGCCGGCCTTCCTGGGGTCACACCATTGGCATTCCCTTACCGTCCACTTTCCAGCACTTACTTTGGGGACACACAGGAACGCCCCTGCCTCAGGGAGCCTATAGTCTAATGGGAGAGACCACATTCAAACAGCAGGGACAAACAGAAAAGTGCACAAGATGAACGGGAAATAAGGAACAGAGAGAAGGTGCGGAAATTCGGAGGGGTTCGAGAAGGCTTCCCGTAGAAGGCGAGAGTTCATACAAAGGATGCCAGGGAGATGGGGAGTCAGAGTGGAGGATGGGGGGCCGTTGGAGAAATGCCCAGAGGCCAGAGATGGAGGGTCTTGCTCATCGAACAGCAAGCAGGCCGCTGTCCCTGAACGGAAAGGCAGGTATCAGGAAGCAAAGTGTAAGACGACTGGAAAGGTAGGAGGGGGCTGGCTTTGGAGGACCCTAAAGAACTTTTTGTATTTGCTCCTGGAAGCCAGAGGGAACCCCGACAGTTTGTGGAGTCGGGAGTTACAAAGTCGGATTTGTACTTTCAGGAAAATTATATTTGGAATAGAAGTGTCTGTTCTGAATCAGGAATTTTCTCTGATAGTTTATGGGTTTAACAAAGCTCAACGAGTTCTAAGCTCCTGGGGTCACTATTTAGCCAGTCCTTTCCCTTATAATCCCTGGCTTCCATTAAATACCCTTTTCTCTCTCAAATTCATAGCTTTTTAAAAAATGGGGTTCAGGGTCCACTGTCTGGACAACCTTCTAAGGGCGCCAGAAAAGATGGGTGGGTTTTCTCTCTCTTTCTCACTCTCTGTGTCTGTCTTTTGTCTCTCTGTCCCTGTCTGTCTCTCTGTCCCTCTCTCTCTGTCTGTCCCTGTCTCTCTGTCTCTGTTTGACT
>JAJPUD010002200.1:43184-53418 GCA_023553655.1 Myrmecobius fasciatus | reverse complement strand
TCTGTCTCTGTCTGTCTGTTTCTGTCTGTCCCTGTCTGTCTCTGTCTGTCTGTCTCTGTCTATCCCTGTCTGTCTCTGTCTCTGTCTGTCTCTCTGTCTTTTGTCTCTCTGTCTCTGTCTGTGGTTCTGGGGCCAGAAGATCTAATCTCCATTACCTGCATGACCTTGGACAAGTCACTTCTCTCTGGGTCCAGTCTGTGCAATGAGGGGTTGGACTCATTGTTCTGTGAGATTCCTCCCTTCCCAATCTGATTCCCACAGTGCTCAGGGTGGGGGGGGAATCATTCCATTTGTATTCAGGAGCTAATTGAGAATCCCAGAGACAGCGGCTGGCACAACTGGGTGCGCCAAGCAAGCCTGGGTGGGGGCTGGGTGGGCTCCCAGGGTTCACAGCTGGATAGAGGATGGGTTCCAGGCTAGCCAACAGGCCCGTACCTGAGTGTGTGGTTCCGGGCCAGGCTCTGCTGACGCTCCTGCAGCATCTCAAAAATGTTTGGCTGGCGGAGGAACGCGACAATCTTGTCATTATAAGCTGCAAGAGACAGCACAGAACGCTCGCTCATGTTAGTCTAGCACCTGGAGAGATTTTTCCGGCTGGTGGGAAAATGGCGGCTTGACACGAGCCCGGGGTCTACGGAGGGGCTCCAAGGGCAAGCTGCCTCGTAGCGAGTGTAACTCGGGCCACGTCGGGCTTTTCGCCTGCCCCTGCCCGGATTCTGTTATTAGCTGGAGCTCATCCTGGGCTTGAATTAAATTAGCCCGGGTGCCGGGCCCTTAGCCTGGGGAAAAACCCACCGCAGGCTCAGGAAGGAGAGCGAGTGAAAGGCCATTCTCCTAGGGAGGACGTGCACTTCTCTCCTATCAACGCGCCAGGTCTTTGGCTTTCCATGGCCCTAATGGGGGGAGGGACACGACATGTAGTGAACTGCTTGGGCTCTGGAGGTGGCCCTGGGTTCAGATTCTGCCACTGAGCCTCTGACTGGCCTTGGCCAAGATTGGAGACTCAGCTTCCTCATTTAAAATGAGTTCTCCCCCTCTCCATCATGATTATACAATCTCTGAAGATTCCAGAGGTAAATTTTGCAACTGTGGGGAAGCGGAGCAGTAAGGTGGGCCCCTTGTTGGCCCCGCAGAGAGCCCCCTCTCCCCAGATATCCTCTACCAGGCCCCCCCCCCACCCCGGTCCCCCTGACATGCAGCTGGGCAGGACAGGGCATAGAGGAGGGCTGTGGTAATGGCCCAGGGAGAAGGGAAGGGGTCCACACAGACAGGAAGCCAAGACACAGCTGCACCCCGACTGCCAACGAGAGAGGGGGGCATTTGGGACTAAGTGGAGAGGCGACCGTCAAAGGGGGTGGGAGGAGCCCAGGAGAGAGGGGGCCAGGGCGGAGCTGAGGGGAGCACGGCTCACCCAGAGGTAATGACTCGTGGTGGTGTTGGCTCCGGATGGCGGCCACGAGGCTGTGCCCCGGCCGGGCCAGGAGGGAAGCGCCCCGATTCCGAGAGACTTCTGAAGCCTGGTTTCAAAGAAGAACAAGAGAGCATGGCAGCAATCAGGGTCACAGTTAGGTTCCCACCCACAGGAGTCTCCTTTGCCAACAAGGGGACTGAAGTCACTATATATAAATATAAATATACAAATGTATATATATATATATATATACAGAGACATATACAGAGACCCTGGAAAGCTACAGTCCTGTCTGGAGCTTTTCAGGGTGGGTCATCCCAGCAAAGAGCAAACGCTCCCTTCTCCCTCTCAGGCCTGTGAGTTCTCTGGGGAAGGAACTCCCAGTGTGGAAACTCTGCTCACTATTACAGGTGGACACCCCCTCCCCTTAACTTGTAGAGAACAGCACAGGCTTGTGGACACAATGTGATTTGCTCAAGATAACCCGGGCAGTTTCAGGTTAGAGACATCACTCGGACCCAAGCCTTCCTGATTCCAAAGGCCAGCTCTCTGTGTATCATGCCTTGCTGATCTCTTCACATAAGTGCTAAAAAAAACTGAGTAACTGAGCTAGTTTTGGAAAAAGGAAACCTATGAGGAAGGTCAGCTACTAAGACCCGTCAACTTTTCAACAGGTTAGTAATTAACAGCAAATCGAACGCTCAAAGCATGGAAACATTCTTATAATCATGATTTTTGCTATTCTTGTTATGAATATAGTCAATTATGCCCATAGTTTTCCTAATATTAAACTAGCCCCCAATAGATGCAGCTCAGACTTAGTGGATAATCTTTGTGACAATTTGCTAATTTATAATTAATTTTTATATCAATATTCATTAAGAATTATTGCTCTCTAGTTTTCTTTCTCTGTTGAGATTCTCTTTGGTTGAAATATCAAGCCCACATTTGTATCATAGAGGGAATTCAGTAGGACTATTTCCTTTCCTAGCCTTTTTTTCCTTTAATAAATCTATTTTTTATTTCCAATTCTAAACTGTCTCTCTCTCCCATCCTCCTCCCCATGCACCGAGAAAGCAAGAACAACAAATCCAGTCGTAAATATTCATTGCCAAACAAAACAAATTCCCACATTGGGCCCGTCCATTAAAATTTGTACTTGAATCTTCCACCTAAGTCCATCAAGTTCTCCATCTTGATGTGGACAGCAGGTTGGATTCAGCGGGACTCCTTTGAAATTGTGGTTGATCATTGTGTTGAGCAGATTGCTTGAATTTTTCCAAACTATTTTTATGATGATATTGTTATTGTATGAACTGCTCTCCTGGTTCTGCTTACTTCACTCTGCAATTTTCATACAAGTCTTTCCAGGTTTCTTTAAAACCATTCCCCTTCATCATTTCAAATAACATAATAAGATCCAATCATATACCATTCTTTCTTTCTTTTTCTTTTTTTTTTGCTTTTTTGCTGAGGCAATTGAGGTTAAGTGACTTGCCCAAGGTCACACAGCTAGGGAATGTTAAGTGTCTGAGATCAGATTTGAACTCAGGTCTTCCTGACTTCAGAGCTGGTGCTCTATCCACTGCCCCACCTAGCTGCCTCCATATACCATTATTTCTTTAGCTATTCCCCGTTTGATGGGCATCTCCTGAGTTTCCAAATCTTTGCCACCATGAAAAGAGCTGTTAAAATGTTTTTTGCATACATAGGTTCCTTTCCTTTTTCTTTGATATATATATATATATACACACACACATATATATGTACACACATATATGTACATATATACACACATACATATACATATATGTACACACATACACACACATATATTGCTGAGGCAATTGGGGTAAAGTGACTTGCTCAGGGTCACCCAGCTAGGAAGTCTTAAGTGTCTGAGGCAGATTTGAAATCAGATCCTCCTAGCTTCAGGGCTGGTGCTCTACCCACTGTGCCACTTAGCTGCCCCTTTCTTTGATATCTTTATGGTATAGACCCAGTAGTGGTATCATTGGGTCAGTTTATGCACAATTATTAGCTTTTTGTATGGAGTTCCATATTGCTTTTCAGAATGGCTGGACCAGTGGGGATGAGATGACATACCTAAATTTTGGGGACGCGGCCAAAGCAGTTCTTTGAAGGAAGAATATATCTCTGAACAATTTCATCAATATAAGAGATAATAAAAGAGTGGACCAGCAAATTGGAGGTGTTAGGTTGCCTACCAAACCGAAGGTCTTACAGAGCTGTGGTGCTAACTCCATTGTTGTATGCCTGTGAAATCTGGACAGTCTACCAGCATCATGCCCAGAAACTGAATTGCTTCCATTTGAACTGTCTTAGGAAGATTCTGAAGATCACGTGGGAGGAGGAGATACCAGACACTGAGGTCCTTTCTTGAGCCAAGCCGCCGAGTATTCAAACTACTGCAGAGAGCACAACACCGAGGCTGGCCATATTGTTTGAATACCAAATGTACATTTGCCTAAAATTCTAGTTTATAGAGAACTAACACGAGGTAAGTGCCCTCATGAAGGTCAAAAGAAGTGGTACAACTGCACACCTCTCAGATTGGCTAAGATGACAGGAAAAGACGAGGATGAATGTTGGAGGGGATGTGGGAAAACTGGGACACTGATACATTGTTGGTGGAATTGTGAATGGATCCAACCATTCTGGAGAGCAATTTTTTAACTATACTCAAAAAGTGATCAAACTGTGCAAACCTTTGACCCAGCAGTGTTTCTATTGGGACTATATCCCAAAGAAATCATAAAGGAAGGAAAGGGACCCACATGTGCAAGAATGTTTGCGGCAGCCCTTTTTGTAGTGGCTAGAAACTGGAAACTGAATGGATGCCCATCAATTGGAGAGTGGCTGAACAAATTATGGTATATGAATGTTATGTAATATTATTGTTCTGTGAGAAACGACCAGCAGGACGACTTCAGATAGGCTTGGAGAGACTTGCATGGACTGATGCTGAGTGAAATGAGCAGAACCAGGAGATCATTGTACATGCCAACATCAATATTATATGACAATTAATTCTAGTGAACATGGCTCTTTCCAACAATAAGATGATTGAAGCCATTTCCAATGATCTCTTCCAATGATCACAAGGATGAAGAGAGCCATCTACACCCAGAGAAAGGACTGTGGGAAGTGAGTATGGATCACAACAGAACATTCTCACTCTTTTTGTTGTTTGTTTGCATTTTGTTTTCTTACTCATTTTCTTCCTTTTTTGATGTGATTTTTCTTGTGCAGCAAGAGAGTTGTATAAATATGTTTATACATATTGGATTTAACATATATTTTAACATTTAACATATATTGAATTACTTGCCTTCTAGGGAATGGGGCGGGGGAAAGGAGGAGAAAATCTGAAACACAAGGCTATGCAAGGGTCAGTGTTGTCAAATTATCTGTGCATGTTTTGAAAATAAAAAGCTTTATTAAAAAAGAAGTGCTACAAAGGCACTCTTAAGGTCTCTCTGAAGATGCTGGCGCAGATGACCCACCCGGAAGAAGGCATTGTGCTTTATGAGCAAAGCTGAATCACAATATCAAAAAGGAAACATGAGATGGGAAAATCTAGAGACATCTCCATCCCAACTAGTCATATGAACTATTTGTGCCCAATTTATGGTAGATCTCTCCAACCTTGCATTGGTCTGATTAGCCAGTCAAAAATACAATGATATAATGATAACATTGGTCTTCAGGTACAAAGTATCAACTACCTCTCCCAGGTTCCTGATCTAATTAAACTTTCTCTATGACCCCTGCTGACAAGAGTTCTGAGGGGATACATGTATCCTCTCCCATTATCAGAATGTAAATAGTTTAACCTTTATTAATCCCAATGGCTTTCCATTGGGTTCTTTCCATCACTCCTTATACTTAAATCATTTATTTCTTGTTGTTTTCCTTTGACCTGGGAATTTTGAGCTTTGGCTATAATGTTCCAGAGAGTTTTCATTTTGGGGTTTCTTCCAGAAGGTGACTGATGGATTCTTTGGATTTTTACTTGCCCTCTGGTTCTCTGGTTCTCTCCTTGATTTATTTTCCAGGTCAGTTGTTTTTTGTTATGAGATACTATAAATCTTTTTCAGACTTTTGATTTTGTTTTTTTTTTTTTTTTTTGCTTTGTTTGACTTTATTTCTTTATGAAGTAATTAACTTCTATTTCATCAATTAACATTTTCAGGGAATTTTCCCCCCTTAGGCAAGTTTGTGTACCTCTTGTTTTAAGATGTTAATTATCTTTCCACATCTTTGTTTCTTTCCCCATTGTTTCCCCTAGCATCCTCATTTAGTTTTTAAAATCAACTTTTTCCTGTCTCTGTCTTTCTGTGTCTGTGTCTCTTCCTCCTTCCTTCTTTCCCTTTCTCCCTCCTTCCTCTTTCCCTCCCCCCCTCTCCCTATCCCCTTCTCTCTACCTTTGCTTCAGCTCTTCCAGGAATTCTAATTGGGCTTTTGCTTAAGCAGTGTTTTTCTATATGACTTAACTTGTAGATATTCTGAAGTCATTCTCTTCTTTAAGTTTGTGTCTTCAGCAATTTTGCTACCACAATAGTTGATGATGGGATTCTTCTTCTTTTTTAAACTCATTCTTTCAGCCTACTTCCTGTTTTGAGACTTTATGCTAGTCTGGGCTATATGTACTTTTAAGATTTGAGCTTAACTTTTGTCTATTTGGGTCTTTCTATTACTTTCCTGGGAATATTGAGAGTTGTGTTATTTCTTCTTTTCAGGGACAGCTTGGGGCAGGATTTTCAGTGCTCCCAAAGTGGTCTTATCTGGGGCAAAGTCTCCTTATTATCCTCCTGGTCTGAACTCTGCAAGATCTGAATCAGGTTTAGAATTGAGCAATACACCTGTGGGCTTGTCTTTGGTTGGAAATTCCATTAGACCATGGCCAGATAGAACATTCTGTAGGTTCATCAGCTCTTGCATTCCATGAGCTCAGGATCTATGAGGACTTCTTGCCCTTGGGCACAGTTTCAGCCTTCCTTCAGTCCCTGAGCATTGGAATACTCCATACTGTGTGTCCCTGGGCAGACCCCATATCCAGGGTTCAGAGACGTCTCTGTTTTCCTACTCCCACTGAAGCTGAAAAAATGACTCATTATGATTTTTCTTGCATTTCCTGATTAGGATTCCATCTAGCATATTTTCTAGCTCTTTGTGGTCTGCTACCCTAACATCTTGACTGTCTCTAACAATAGTTATTTCTCTTAGTTTTATCTATGTTCCTGTTGCAATCAATACTGCAATGATTATATAATCATTAGCTTGCAAATTTCTTAAGGACAGGGACATTTTCTTATTTGTACTTCCAGCATTTAGCACAGTGCCTGGCACTTAATAAGTATTTATCATATCTTGTACCCCCTTCCCAAAAGCTTATGAATCTCTAGAGGACAACAATTGAGTTGGGCAAAAAGATATATATATATATGTTTATATCTATGTCTTTACCTGTATGTATATATATATTTACCTATTTATATAACATTTACATTATTATACCTATTTATACACATATTTATACATATTTTCATATATATGTATTTGTCCCTAACTCAAATCCTAATTTCAAGCAGCTAGAAATCAACCTATTTTCCTTGCAGGCCTTTCCACCTGGCATTTAAATACTGAGTTGGGCAGCCTGATTTCTAATCTTTCTTCCTGTCATCCATGATTTGACCTCCCTATTGCCTTTCTGCGTACAAAGTTTTCTTTTTGGCATCTGTGCTGATTTGTCTTGATTCATATCCAACTCCATGTTGTCTCCAACATTTTTGGTAGATTATAAGAGCATTCTCCCTCTTTTTCCAGATAGCTCAGAATATTACCAACTTGCACAGCTAGAACTTTTGCTTTTTATGAAATATTGCCCTGGTGCCACCTGAGTAAATAGGAAGAAGGTACAGGCTTAGTTCCATGTCCTGGCAAAGTCCAGCTTTTGCAGAAAATCAAAAAGCCAGATAACTACTTTCTGGATGCCGGGATGGGCTCCCGGCCTCCTTCCATTGCTATGATTCTGGGAAGGTAGTCTCTATCACCTCCAAAAACTCACCTCTGGACACACACACTAAACTATGACTTCAAAAAATCATCATTTGATTGCCAGGAAAATTAGCCCATGATGTTAAGTGTGCATTTATGATGTCAACATACATGATTGAGAACATGGCTCACTCCAGAATCTCAGAGATAGAAGGGATCTCTTTGTGTCTCTAAATCAACCTGGGCCAGAGCAAGAAGCACTTCCTTTACACATGAAGCAAGAGATCATCAGGTCTGTGCTTAAAAAGCCTCACTGATGGGCAGCTCACTTCCTGACCAGAAAGCCCATTCTATGTTAGGGCAGTTCCCTCGTCACTCCCCCACCTCAGATAGAGATAAATCCTTCTCTTTCTTTGTTACTTCTGGCTCTGTCCTTTGGAGTCAAATTGAACAAGTCCAAAGCCTTCTTTATTTGAGAGCTCTCATGTTGCCCTAAATCTGAGCAAACATCTACAGTTCCTTCACCTTGTCCTTCTTTGGCTTGGACATAAGGTCCTCCAAAAGCTTGGGTGACCTTGTCTAAACGTTCTCCAACTCGCCAATATCCTTCTTACAAAGGGCTCTACATCCCAAAGCATTTATTGGCCCAACCTTAGGCAGAGTCCTATAAAGTGTTTCTGTCCATCTTTCCCATTATGATCCCAGAATCCCATGGGACTTCATTCACCTGTGCTTCCTATTAGCTCTGGGAGGCCTCAGGGGGAGCCTGTCTGCAGAGGAGGCATGGTGACTTACCTAGACATAAATCTTGGCCATGAGCCACTGAGGTTTTTGGGGACACCCAAGAGTAAAGCTACCTTGCTGCAGCTCCCACGAGGAACACTTCTTGGGCTCATCATAGGACTAGCATGGACTGGAAGGTTTTTTCCTTTCATTATACTCCTCTCTCACATTTCCTATCCTGGCAATCCAATTCTACTAAAGGCTCGAGGATGCCCTGAACCTGAGGCAGCTGAAAACAGGGACACGTAACCTGAGGCCGTAGCAGCCGAGAACAGGGACATGTAACATGTGGAGTCTTCAAAGCCAGGACAAGGCATGGCAGACCATGGGAAACAGTATGCATAAGGGGTCCTGCTATTGCTTTTCCTAGGGATGGGAGGACTTACCTCCCCGGCGCTGTAGCTGCGCAGCCGTTGGAGATGCTGCCTGTGGGTCAGGTGGTTGGGTAGACGTCCATTCTGAAGAGGGATCCGGGGGTCAATGAAGGTGGTTGCTCGGCTGTTGTGGTCCACGAAAAAAGACTGCCAGAGGGAAAGAAAACCCAACCTATTGGGCAGGAGAATGGGCACGAGAGCAGAGAGGGATGTGCTGGGCATGGAGGTCCAACTCTGCTCGATGTAATGGTGGGGAGTGCTACAGGGACTAAAAAAGAGCTAATGATGGACATCAAACCCTCCTTTTGGGGAGCAGGCCCTTGGAGGATCCCGCAGAGTACTGACAGCACTTTCCTGCAGCCACCTTGCATCTCTTGGGATCGGGTCTCCAGAACCTATATTTCCTTGGAGGAGATAAAATGAATGTCCACACTCTCCCGAACACAGAGCTTTAGAGCAAGAAGATACTTTGGATGTCTACTCTTAGCTCAATTAATTCATTTTCACAAATGGGAAGAGGGGTAGCCCAGAGGAAATGATGCTGGGCTTGGAGGTAGAGAGATCTGAGTTCAGATTCTGCCTCTGACACTTACTAGCTGTGTGATCCTGGTCAAATAATTTGAGCTCCCGAGCCTCAGTTTCCTCATCTGTCAAACCAGAAGCCACTTTCCTTCATGAGTGTTTGTGAGACTCAAATAAGTGGATATCTAGAAAGGGTTTCTGTAAACTCTACAATGCTGCATCAAGTCCATTTATAACTTCCCTGCATGCTCCAACAGTCGTATCTAGAGGAAAGATTAGGGATTTGGAGAGGGAGGGCTCATGGGACCTCCTAAAAGAGTTGAAAGATCAGAGGTGGCTAAGTGGTGCAGTAGATGGAGTGGCAGTCCTCAGGGTAGGAAGAACTGAGTCGAAATCTGGCCTTGGACAGTTTTGTGATGCTGGGCAAGTCCCCTGACACTCTTGGCCTATGACCCAGAGAAGGAAATGGCAAATCCACCAGGGCCTCTGCCAGGAAAACCCAAAGGGGTCCCGAGAGGGGGCAGGATGAGGACTGAAAACAAAAAGACCTAAAGTCTGGGCTTCCCCCTCTATCCCTGCTCCCAGTTCTGCCTGGAGAGCTCAGTAGTTTCCAAAGCAAGACACTTTTCATCAGAGCTCAGCAAGGGGAAGGTTAATTCAGTAAAGACCCCAAAAGGGCCTGGGGTTAGAGCCATCGGCTCCCAAGTGGACTCTGCCTTAGTCCTCCAGCCCAGACAGAAGGAAAGCTGACCTTGACCCCTGCAGCCCAACAGCAGCTGAGAGTGCATTGTTCAAGCCTCCCACTTTCCACTGCTCCCCAGGGCAAGCTGCAAGCCCCGGAGGTCAGCTCCTCTTCTTCCTCCCCATTCTCCCCCAAGCCTAGAGGTCAGCCCCCTTCTTCCTCCCCCTTCTCCCCCCAAGCCAGAAGCCAGCCCCACTTCTCCTTCTCCCCCTCCCAGTCTGGAAGGCCAGCACCCCTTCTTCCTCCCCCTTCTCCCCCTCCCAGTCTGGAAGGCCAGCTCCCCTTCTTCCTCCCCCTTCTCCCCCTCCCAGTCTGGAAGGCCAGCCCCCCTTCTATCTCCCCTTTCTCCCCTTAAGCCAGAGGCCAGCCCCCCTTCTTCCT
>JAJPUD010002200.1:27487-39873 GCA_023553655.1 Myrmecobius fasciatus | reverse complement strand
AAGGAAGGAAGGAAGGAAAGAAGGAAGGAAGGGGAGGAAAGGAAGGAAGGAAGGAAGGAAAAGAAGGAAGGAAGGCTAATCCTTCTCTCAGGGGACAGCCCCTTCCCATCATTGAGGGTGCCCACCTGGGCCTTCCCTCCTCCAGGCCCAGCATCCACAACTCACTAATGGATTCTTCTAAGGGATGAACTCATAGCTTCCTGTTCTCTCCAATGTAACCAAAGAGAAGTTAAACTCTCTGCCATGTTGGGAGATTCCTGAAAGCGGCATTGTAGCCAGTCTTAAGGATGTGTGTGAGTGTGTGTGTATGTGTGTGTGAGTGTGTGTGAGATTGTATGGAATACGTGTGTATGTATATGAATATGTACTTGTGTGTATAAATAGGAAATGGATGCCTGTGTAAATGCGAAGAGTTCCCAACAATGAAAAAACATCTTCCAGCAGGTCTGATGGTAAAGTTGCCCCCTGAACCCCAGCCTCCTGGTTTCACCCCCAATTCTCAGCCCCTGGAGGGTTTTCCCCCTGGAGTCCTGAGATCAGACGCCAACCTGCCCAGACTGCCCCCCCCACCCCGGACACTATCCTGAGCTCAAACCAGCTTCTGGCAGCTTAGAAACTTAATTGGTGCTTTTGGCGGATTGGCCTGGCTGACCAGCATCCCATGGGAGGTTGCAGGGTAACCCACACTGGGGCTGGGTCCTGCCCTCAGAATCCTTTCCCCTCCTGGCACTTACTGTGCTACAGGGGCAGACCACTCACTGGCTCTTTGCCTCAGTTGCCTTTTCTTTAGAATTAGAAATTAGAAATTGCTTACTCTCTTCCTTACAGGATTATAAAGAGGCTTAAATGGGGAAATCCCTGTAAGAATATCCCTATGTAAGATAATCCCTATCAAAATATTTATGATAATTATAATTATTACTAAGTAGCTGAATGACAACTAGCCCCAGACCCACGAAGCCTCCCATAGTGTTTGCTGCTTGGCAAACACTGGGAAGATGGAGGGGCTCCCGCAGGGCAGAAGCAGCCCCCCTTCTGTTTCACTGCCCTCCCAGCACTTTGCATGGTGCCTGGCACATAGTCAGACAACAGATGCCTGCTGATTGTTCGGCTGGTCCCTCGATTGCCCACCATGGCCCCGCTACCCAAGAGTCAGAGAGGGGGCAGGGGTTTCCATCCCTTGTTCAGGATCTCTCAGCTCTTGACCAAAGTAACTGGCCCTCCCCGATTCCATCCGGAGCTGTCTTAGAACCTGTCCTGGAACCCTGGTTTATCCCATTAATGAGCCCACACACCTGAGTGTGCATGTAACAAAGCGGCTACTCTGGTCAGGCGGGACTCAGAGAACACCCTCTGCTTTTTTGGGGGTTGCTGGAGCTGAGGCTGGTGGGACTCATTAGCCAGTATCCCAGAAGTCCCGGTGTGGAAGCCCCTTTGAGATGGAAAGCTTCCCTCGCTAGGCTGGGGGCAGCGGTGATCATCCCCCTTAATCACCAAACAGCGCTCAGGGCTTTCCGCTGAGCTGGAGGTAAGGGTGGGAAAGCCTTGGGATTTATGGGAAGGTTCTTCTGCCTGATTACAAGCTGGATGGAGGGAGGCAGGCAGGCTTCCAACCTCAGCCTTCCTGCTCTCCCCCTTCCCCTTTTCCTTCACCCCACACTCAAGCTGATGACAAAGCTGGCCACCTCTGCCTCTATCACATCACTCAGATCTGCTTCTCAGAGCAAGGAGGGTCTATTTCCATTTTTATCTGTGTCCTAGAGCCTAGACCCGTGCTTGGAGCACAGGAAGGCCTTAATGTATACTTGTTGGTTGGTCAGTTGACGCTCCCCCTCTCCACACCCAAAGCTACCACCCTTTACCACATTTCTGTTAAACATTAGTCACCTCGGAGGGTTCTTCCTGTCACCAGTGCACATCCCCTCAGCTGCCTAGATGATCCTCCTGACCCTGTCATCCCTCCTTAACTCTACCCTTGACCAGCCAACTGCAGTGGCTCCCTCTGACCTCCAGGATCAAACAGAAAACTTGCTTTGGCTTTTAAAGCCTGATTCCTTCCTGCCTTTCCCATCTTCCATCTCACTCTACTTTACACATTTATGATCCAGCTTGCTCTTCTCACATCTTCCATCTTCCATCTCCACGTCCCTCCTCCCTTCTGCTTCTTTGAACCCATGCCTTTCATTCCTGGCCCCCTGGCATACAGCAGGAGCTTAAATTATGCTTATTGATTAGTAGATTAACCCCATTCTCCTGCTCCCTCTCACCAATCACATCCTCACGGACACACATTGCAAAAAAGGCCCTTCTCCTCCACCTACCCCAGCACCCACTCTTCCAGCTCCACCAGAACATTGAGAACACACCCCTCCCCTCAAACATGGCTACTAAGCTTCTGTTCAGGCTTTGAGAACAATCTGATTCCAGACCAACTGTGGGCTCAGTCGAGCCTATCCAGCCCAGAGACCGTGGATGTGCATGCTGGGACGTGGAGGTGGAAGGTGCCCTCCTGGGAAGGCAGTCTGTGCAATGGGAGGCTTTTTGGGGTTTTTTTGCAAGGCAATTGGGGTTGAGTTGCCCAGCTACTTAGTGTTAAGTGTCTGAGGCTGACTTCAGGACCAGTGCTCTCTCCATGGTGCTGAATGGCTGCCCCACAATGGTGGGTTCTTGATCATACTCCTCAAACCAGAGACATTCACCTCAGTTAAAGTTTGTTTTTCTTTCCTCTTGGAACTTCTCTAAGCACTTGGGGCTCCCAAAGGTGCAGAACCAGAGCATGTCACTTATTAATGTTTGGGTCTCTTGTACAGTCCTCTCTCCTTTATGCTGAACTGCCCCACTGCTCTGTAAAATCTAAATGGGATATCTAACTAATGACTCAGGTGGTGGGTGATGACAGTCAGGGAAGCTTCCTGGAGGAAGTGATCTTTGAATTGGCTTTAAGAGGAAAGGCCAGGGAGTGAGGAAGGGCACATCAGGTGTGGCAATGGCACGAGCAAAGGAATGGAGGCGAGCATGTTCAGTGCAAGTTTGGGAAGCCCCACAGAGAGCAGTCTAATTTGAGTGTAGCATGGAGCAGGACTTCTTAAAACTTTGTCCACCCACAACCCCCTTTTGCCCAAGAAATTTTTACATGACCCCGGATGTATATCTATATAAAATGGGCATGCAAAGCAAACATTTACTGATAACAAATCATAATCTTTCAACCCCATATTCAGTTATGAGACCCCATATGGGGTTGCAAACCACAGTTTAAGAAACTTAAGCACAGAGTGCAAGATAAGGCTGGCAGCAATGCCATGTTATGAATGGTCTCGAATGCTAGCAGAGAGATTGGCTTTCCTTTGTATGCCCTAGGGAGCTATGGTAGGTTTTTGAGCAGAGGAGGGATGTGATTTGACTTCTATACAGGCAAGATCAGCATGGCAGTAGCTTGAAGATTCAAGTGGAGGCAATAAGCCACGTTAGGAAGCTTTAGCATCAGTCTGGGAGAGAGGAAGTGAGGGAGAACATTATTGTAGAAATAGAGAAAACATCAGGATCTCTTCCAATGTCTCACTGGCCTTTGGAGGTGATTGGGCTCTCCAAAGTCAGGCCAGCCTTTGAGCATGAGTGCTAGCAGGTCCTAGCCAGTTTGAGAAGCTCCAAGAAGAGTTCTGAGAAGAGATCACAGAGATCCCTCCTGTCCAGGGACCAGTCAGAATATCTGGAGAGGCTCATTACCAGGTGGAGCCAGAACAACTCATACAAATCATTTAGTAAGTCGGGAATGCAGCCTGGACTTGGGCAAATAATTCAAGAGCCAGTTGGGAACAGATTTCCTGAAGCTTTCACTGGAGGAAGGGCCCCTGAGTTAGTGGGAACACTGACCGTCGGTTGAGCTGCTCCATCTGCTGAATCGACCCCGAACGACGTATCCCATCGGGAGTGGCTGCGGTTGTCGGGCGCTGCCATGTGGTTGTGCGGTTGACGTGATCCACGTAAAATACCCTCCCATGGCTGTCAATACGAGCTTCCCAGTCTGGTATTTAATGAAAACAAAAAGAAAGTTAGTAAGGATTCCCAAGGTCTTCCCAGCTATAGGATTTCACACCAACCAATGGGTTCTGTACCAAACTGTCTAAATGTACCTTTCCCATGTTTGTGCTGTCATAACAGATCAAAGGATGAGTGCCCATCTAGATGTCACCCAGGCTGCCTGACCAGCTGGAATGAATGGGGCACAGTAGCTAAAATGAGGTTTGAGGGTCTTCAGCCTTTGCCTTAAGCTCTCAGAGGTGGCTTCTGGGGGCTTTGGGCTCAATTCAGTGTCTAAGGAAACAATAGTTTAAGTTGATGTGTCTGGTTTTAAAAGAAAGGTCAAACTTGTATAATCTGTTTAAATAATTACAACGATACAGCAATGACCTGGCCAAGCTGGTTACTGTTCTGGATCATCCAGTCTAAATTCAGATGAGTTTCCATGAAATCGGTTCTGAACCTGGGGTCTCTGAATTTATTTTATTCTTAAAAAACCCCAAGGATTATATCATTAAAATTTCCTTTGTGATCCTAAATATTTTATTTTGTACATTTAACAACGTGATTCTGAGAAGGAAAGAGTCCATAGTCACCAAAGTAACTTCCCAATGGGTCTGTGATAAAAAAAAGCTTATTCTAGGAGTTTGAAGGGAGAGGGGTGAGAATAAAGGGAAAAAGGATAGTTATACAAAGGCTAATAAATGAAAATCCCCTGTTGAGGGGCATGGTTTCTAGTCTCCAGATTTGACCTATTTTCAACAATTACTTGACTTTTGGGGTAAAAGTTCAGTGTGATAAATACTTGGGTTATAAATGATCAAAAAGACCTGGTTTTCATTCATTTTCTAGATGAAAATTGGCTTAACCTTTGCGGTAGAGTTGGGACCAGTCAGGCTGCAAGGGACCTTCTTTACTAAATCATCTAGATGGTCTTGGTGTGTTTAGGGGAGCGAAACCCTGATATTCTCATGGTGAAAATCAATCAGGATGTTTTATTGAAAAATTCCTGATGTTAAAATGGCCAAAAAGCCATCTCACAAAATTAGGCAGAACCCATCTATCCGAGTGGATGGAAGGATGGATAGGTTTCCATCTGCTTCCTGCTAAGAGCTCTGCACCCACAGTACACAAGGACAGGGAAGGCAGCTCCTGCTGGATGTACTGGGAAAAACCTGTCAATCACTTGGCAAGTGTAGACACACATGAAATCTGTTTGTCGCTGACACTGCTCAGGGGGTGAAGTACCCATAACGAACACTAGAGGGAGGCCAGGTCAAAAGATTAGGCCTTTAACCCAAAACTAAGATGGGGAACATTATTATTTCAGGAATTGACCCAGGTCATAGTAACATGATCTTGAGGCTTTCTGACCTCAGAGATTCATGTTGCTAAGAGCCTCCTAAGGAGCTAAGTCCTCGCTGCCTTTGCAGCCAGATGCCGGTACCATTAATGTAGGGGAAGTCAAGGGCTTTGTGGGAAAAAAAAATTCTGCTGGAAATGTGTTGGGCCCAAGGATGAATAAAGCAAAAGGCAATGAAAAGAGCAGAGAAGCAAACAGCGATGATTTTGGGAGGGAGGGCAGGCACAGGTCATTGTGTTGGAACATTCTCAGGAGACAGAGCAATGGCGGTATTCCTTTTATATAGGATTTAGCTTAATAGTTGGCCCAAGTGCAAGGCCCAATGTCAGAAGTTAGACATCTGTGGGGATGGGTTCCAGTGATGGGTTGACCTAACACTGATGGACTCTTTCACGTTCCATGTAAACCTAAATACCAACAAAGGACACATTTAATCTAAACATTCAGCAAGAGAGAGCCAGTCAAGGTGGATTCAAAGTGTGAGGGCTCTTTTTTCTTCTAAAATGTTTTTTGGTGCTTTAGTTTAAATGGAACATTGGAAAGTCCATCTGGATAGTGTCAAACATTTCTTGGTTAATGTCTACAATAGTCCAATATTGAACATTAACCATAGCATACATAATTATGTTTGTAAGTGTGGATCAAGCTATACTAATACTGAATTTCGAGGTCTCAGAAAAGGGCCATTTTGGCATGCTAGAGATTCAAGAGATCCAGATTTAGCATCATCACCATTAACTCCGTGTCAATTTTTTTTCCAATGTAATATCATTTATTAATGTTAAAGTTTTAGAGAGATGCGGTGGGAGACTGTTGTGCAATTACTTCTTTTAATGTGTTTAATAGGAAATCAGAGATGGTTGGGTGCTTGAGAAAATAGGAAATCAGAGATGGTCGGGTGCTTGAGAAAATGGTCTAAGGCTATGTCAGGTCAATATTGTCTTCCTTCGTCATGATGGGATGAGCCAAGTTTAAGACTCTGGTGACATAAAAGGAGCTAAGAAACAAAACTAGAGGTGCATAAAAGGAGTTAAGAAATAAAACTAAAGGTGGCTTTTTGTCTTGAAGTTGCAGAGACCTTTGGCTTTGGGCTCAAGGGGAAGATCAATATGTATTGGCTCTGGCTGTTCAGTGCACTGCAGGTAGCGGCAGTTCAGACACCGGCCACTTCTAGAGCCTGTGTTATTCTGAGGTATGATAGAAGAATAGGTAGAGCATCTGGTCTCATACTCTCTGAATTGGGAGGGAGAAATGCTAAAGACTCTTCAATTTAAATAAATACAATTTGGTACAAATGAAACGGGCCTTTTGGGAAACAATTAAAAAATACCTAGTCCCCAAATGTTTGTGGAAAATAGAAAATGGTATTTCTCTATGGGTAATTGGTATTTGTATGTGTGAGTATTGTTGTCAATGCACGACAGGAGGGAAGAGGAGAGAAGGAGGAAGAGGAGAGAAGGAGGAATAGGAGAGGGGAGAGGAGGAAAGAGAAGGGAGGGGAAAGAGGAGAAGAAGAAGACAGGGAGGAAATAGAAGGAATAGAGTTCAAAGGAATATATCTTTTTACAGATAGTGAGAAGCGTGGAGTATTTCTTTTTAGGCAAATTCTAAATTGGATTCTCTTGGAGGATTGTAATTCTACTTAGGGCATATTGCTAAACCAATGATGAAGTGACAAATCCTGACTCAGGCACCATTGGGTAAGGTCATGATACTTGGCTAAAAAGAAAAACACACTAAGTTTTTTTTTAAGGTTAGCCAGCTCTATGAGACTCAGTTTTTTTTAAAACCATGTAATGAAAAGGAAACATGATTTATTGTTTAATAGACAGAAAGGCCCACCACTCATGAGCAAGGTGTGCTGTTCTTGAGCTCCACTGTGCTGATAGATGGATAGTCCTTGTCACCAAAACTATCATAGGATTATGTGGGCAGAGGCAGCAAGGATGGAAACAATGATAGATAAGTATATTCTTTGCAGTTTAGAGAACCTGTTTTTTTTTAAGATTGCTAAATATGGAAGTTGGTAGTGATTGGAAAAGTACCCTGAACCTAAAGTTGAGATTTGCCAATAAATTGCCCAGTTACCTCAGGAAAAACTGCTCTCCTGCCTGGCCAGGGAGAACGTTTAACAAACTCCATGACTGGTGTAGCCAATGCCAACGGCCACCAGGAGGACAGCAGTATGTGGTGTCCTAACGTAAGGGTGCTAAGGATGCCCTCTCTCCACTGGAGAGCAAAAGGCAGCTTTGGTCCCAAAGGACAGACTTTCCCCTCCAAAGTAGTGATCCCTTGGGTTTGAGGAATCACAGAAGGATTTTCGGGGGCTTCCCTCAGTATCACTAGGCCTCTGAGAGTCCAAGAAATATTGCGCCCCAGTCTTCAGTGGTAGTAAGGACCAGAAGTCATCAATTAATTGATCATATAATGAAAACCTTTTTCTTTGGAAGTTGGGACTGGAGTGGGATTGGTTCAGAAACGACACACTAACCTGTTTTGACTTGACAGGAAAGGTTCAGAAATCCATGTTAAAAACTAAGGCTTACTTGGTGGAAGAGGCTCATCGATAGTAGGGTAGTGATGGTGGTCAGGCCTCAGGGAGGGAAGCAGGCCAACTGGCTGAGAGTTTTGGAGTAAAGGGCAATCACCTAGGGATGAGATAGTCAAGAGATTCAGATTCACGCATTGCTGTGGCAAAGTCATTCAAAAGCACCTGTGTCGGGCAAACCACCACGATGGGGCTGGAGGTCCCGGGCTCACGCTGCTTTGCTACGGTAACCCACATTCAAGTGGCAGAGAGCTAGGAAAGAGATGAACCCAAGGCCTGGAGTCAGCCCCTCTGAGCAGAACAGAGGGGGGTCAGACCCCTTTGAGGCTTTGAATTAGGTGGTTTCTCTGAAGGGGAAAAAGGAGGCAAGAAAATCTTAGTCGAGCCTGCTGAGGACTGTCCTCCTGGGGTCAGTGGAGACCGTCCTCCTGGGGTCAAGCAAAGTCTCCACATAATCACCCCTCTGGCTTGGGGAGGGTACCAACTGGAAGAGACGCCCTATGGCTACTCTGCAGAATTTGGTTTCTCATTATGAAATTCTGAGCTGAAACCAGTCCAAGCTGGAGGTGGCTGACTGGTGTGCCCAGAACCAGAGGTTCGAGGGCCAAGGAGTGGTGACATAAGCCCAAGGCACCGTACGAGACAGGAATGGGACTCTGGACTGTTCTTAGGATGAACACAGGCAACAGAGGCTGCTTTGGCACAGGGAGGGTGAGGAGGGAAAGAGACAAAGAGAGACAGAAGTTAGAAAGACAAGACAAGAGGGGACTGGAAACCACAAAAAAGTGAAAAGACAGAGCCAGGGGGAGCTTTTAAGGATCTCCCATAAGGCACTCCCTGAGAGAAGAGGCTGGTCTGATTGCCGTCAGGCTGGACTTGACCGGAGTTCTGGGGGAGACTTTCGCCCACTTCCTGACGCTATGGTGTCTGCTGAAGGGTTTTGGGGAGGGCTTGGCCAGCTGAGGGGCTGCACACACACTGGGAGGCGACATCTTAGACTGCTACTGCATTGCTTTAACCCGACTTCCGGTCTGGAAGCCCTTCCTGCATGAGGATATGGTCCTGTTTGGTACAAATGGTCCCCTGTAAAGTAAGGCAATACAGAGCCAGGCGGGCTCCCCCCAAAATAGACCAAGGTAGATCTGGCTTTTGTAGATAAAGGTGGAGAAGGGGAAGAGTAAATTCTAGGGTCACCTCTTTCCCAAATGAGAAACTTCTATTTCGTATGAGAAAAGAAGCTGGAAAGCTCTGTGAGTTCCCAGGTTGTCCCTCGGAAAAGCTCATTATTGGCCTGTCCTAACTACCCACTCGGCTCCATTGGTCAGGTCCAACATGGCACAGGACAGCAGGTAAGCTGATGCCTGTTTTGCTCCATTGGTCCACATGCAGACAGTAAAATCTGAGCAATGGGCAGACCAACACACGCCTCTACTTGGGAGCAGGAGCCCCCTGTTAGGTAGTAATGGAATACAGTTGTTTCTTTAGGAAGCTCTCTGTGCCCCTCATGCCACCTTTGGGTGTCTGTTCTTCCTGGGGCCTAAAAACTTTACCAAGGCTCTGGGCTAAGCCCTATTTTTTTAGGGAAAGCTTCTTGGCGTTTGTCAATCTTTTCATGTTAGAATAGTGCAAAAGGACAGGAACACCTTTCTTGAGTCCAACAGCAGGGTTTGGGTGGTTTGTGTTTTGTCTGGCTACCGGTTGTTTAAATCCTCTACCAAGAAAGCCAACTAATCTGTTGAAACAATGATGTCTGTTGCCTGGGAGGAGGGGGGATGGCAATGGTAGGGAATGGAATGGACTTTAACGCTCCGGGATTCCAGCCAAATGGAATGAAGTAACAACATCTCAGCCAATAGGATGGGAGCAGGATAGAAAATGGAAAAGATGGTGCCCTACACACAGAAAAGGTCACACACAGATTCCCCTGCCCCCAGACACAGAATTGGCTTATTGGGTCCTTGTGGGAGAGTCTACCTCACTCGGTTGGGAAATTTGGGAACCATTGGGATTAAACTGCATAAATAAGACGTTCCGTCTCTTGTCCTTTTTAAACTTAGAATTCTGGAGACCAGGGCTGACAGAAAGGGAGGCTCTTCTGCACAGTTAGATAATGCCAGGGAAATGGGTTAGGGACTCAGAGAAGGGACATTTTGAAAGTTAGAAAAGTGGTGTAATCTCTTAGGAAAGTCAACTAAAAACTAACCATGAAAAGGTGGCCACCATCTACTCTGGCCACATTCTCTTTGTTCATCATTATTTGCATGGCAACTTTCTTATTAATCTGCAAAGAGCAGGGAATATATTTGCCTTTCTTTGTATTCTCAGCACTAGGCAGAGTGCCTAGTATGCAGTAGGCACTAAATAAGTGCATGTTGACTGAATGACTGACATAACTTTCTCAAGGTTACTGAGAAATCTTTCCAGGACACTGGAAAACTTCCTCCAAATCCTCGATGTCTTAAGAAGTAAGGGAGACCTCCCTTTCTCTGCCATTGACTTCACCCAAATTGTATGGATCAGAGAACCAGAGGAAGTCCCCTGAAACAACCTGCCATTGGGGACTCTTTGGTGAGTAGCCAGGGACTTTGGTATCCACTGGCTTCAAATCACTGTCTTTTAGACTTGCCTTGTCTTCACTGAGTGGGGGGGTATCCAAGGTCTTACTTCCCCTTCCTTACCTCTGGGTTGATCATGGAGAAAAGAAGCCCCAGCAGACAAGGCTTGTATGCATAGAAATATAGAATAGACAAATCAACAGCAAATCTCTTTACTAAACACGCTCATCTACACATTTATTCCCAGAGCTCAATTTCCTATTTGTGGTTGGGTGGCAAGGTGTTAGCCTCCCCCAGCTGTCATTTGGTGGCATCTTAGGGGGAGGAACGAATCCAACTCTTGTCTTAATTTCACTGTAGATTTCTACTTGAGGGGCGGAGGAGGGAGTGTCAACAGCTCGGCACAGATTATGCTCATTATTTTTTTTTTTATCAGGACTGAGTACAATGTAAAATAAACCGAGTGAAATGGAAAATAAACCGACTTAGTTGTTCAACATTGTCCAGATCTTAGATGAGATACCTTCCACCTACAGGGCAGACCCAATTCTTGATTTGATCTCATTCAACCCACGTACAAAACTCAAAAAGGGAAAGCCTTCATTTATACCCAGAGTAAGAAAATAAAACACAGCTTTTAGGACGTTGCTTTAAAAGGTTTCCATTTTGGAGACATTGCCCCTTCAGATCGTGTGTGAGTGCCCACACTGGTAGTTTCTCTCCCTTTTCCTAGTTAGGTTATTTCCTGCTCTCTTCTTTTTTTTGTCTTCATTTGATCATTTTTTCTTTTTTTTTTCTATTTTCCACCATCTCTCTCCTTGCTTCTTTTGCCCCTCTCCTTTAATCCGCCATGATATCAAATTTTAGATGAAAAATAATATACATTTATTGAGTAGTTTTCCGATTCATTCTCTTAATTTACTTGGCGTGAGAGCAGGACTTTTTTTTTTAGTTTCTCTTTTAAAATTTGCACTAAATTGAGTCACCAAGACATCATGATGTTTCATTATTCTTCTTAATTATATGGTTCCTGATTCAAATGATTTTCCTCTGTAGGTTATTGACCTTTATTAGTACAAGGTTGGATTTTTTTTTAATCTCTATTTAAGAAATGCAAATTAAGTTGTCAATAACCTTCAGTACATATGTTTTGAAAGCTGAGTCTTCTGTTTAAGGAAATTTATTTAAAAAAATAACCATCGGATGTGGCTTTATGTTCTCCCCATCACTGCTTACCTCTTAGCTCAGCAAATTGGGAGCAGATTCTATGGAAGTTCTTTATGGAAACCTAAATGGGGATTAGGGAAGAGTTCTAATCCCATACCTGGTCCTGCGCATCTACGGTTTGCCTAACGTCCAAATCCCAGGAGGAGCGACTTTCACTGGCTGATTTTGGGAACAAGGAGCGCCCCCCGCTCTGAGCGCCCCCCCCCGCTTAGCCGGCTAAGGTTAACATTGTTCAAATGATCCCGGAGACGGATCTTTTTTCTCCCCCCGGGATCATTTTGCTCGTTTTTAACCCACCGGCTCCCACTCCGGCCAATGTTAAGATTAGCTGTGGGAACCCCCCTTGGCGCGCCCCCTTGCCCACATCCGGCGGGACGCGGCTGCTAATGCCCCGCCGGGCCCGCGCGGGCTCAGGGAGGAACGAGACAGGAAGAGACCCCTCGGATGGAGGGCTGGCCACTACAATTTATGGTTTCCCACTTTGGCAAGGGCTCGGATGGTTGCCCCAGCGGCGCTTGGCGGGAGGCACGTGAGGAGACGGGCTCGAGCGCTAACCTTCTCTCCGGTTGCTGGGCCCGGCCGTGGGAGACTCCAGGCCGTCCGCCGTTCTGGTGGCGCCGCCGTGGGGGGCGGCCAGCTCGTCGGGCCAGGCGGCGGGGCCGTCGGCCGCCTC
>JAJPUD010002200.1:2313-27087 GCA_023553655.1 Myrmecobius fasciatus | reverse complement strand
GCTATTGCCCACCTCAGGCCTTTCCAAGGTGCCTAGGATGGGGGCTAGGGACACCAAGGGGGAGGAGGGAGGTCAGCTTGAGCCCTGCAGGCCAGAACCAGGGGCTTTCCCAATGGGAGTATTTAATGATTCTGCAAATGAATTTACTACTGTCCCAGGCTCTGCAGACAAATCCCATTAATCATGGGGGAGGGAGAGCACAAATGGAGACGTACCCAGGATCCTGAGTTGCATGTTTGATTTTTGCAGCTGTACAGCAGCCGAGACCATGTGCTCCCCGGGGTCACTGGTGTCCTGGGCAAGGCCAGAGGGCTGTCAGCCCTGCCCCCTCCAGTGGCTTTTCTTTAGTCCCTCCCCTGATTGGCCCTACCAATGATCCCTGAGAGGGCAAGGAAAGCAGCCTGGCTGCACAATAACTAGCAGGTGGGTTTGGGCAGAGGGAGGGCTGGGGAGCTACCTGAATTCCAAGCCTGTTGAAATGGAAAACAAACAAACCTGACACCATTTTCCAAGGGTCAGTCCGCAAAACGGGCCATTGGATGACCTAGATCCCTGCAAGATGGGAGTAGCCCTTGGGGGTCACCTGGTTCAATCCCTTCCCTGGCAGAAATGGGAACTGTGTCCCCTTGGAAGGAGAGCTCTTTGAGAACCAGAGCAGAGATGGGGCTTTTCTTTGTATTCTCAGTGCCTGGCACATAGTAGGTGCTTAACACCTGCTTGTTAACTGTCAGCCTCAGTGAGTTTGGCTGTGAATTAGGTCTGAGGTGGAAAGCGCACATATTCCTTACAGCCCAATGGACAAGAGCTGGCCTTGAAGCCAGGAAATCCTTTGAATGACATCGGCTGTGTGACTCTGGATGGTCATTTCATCATCAGCTTCTAAGAATGTAAGTTGCAGAGGAGATGTGAACCTGTACTAGCTGAGGGATTTTCCTCACCCAGAAGCTCCCTATACTCCTGAAATCATCCCAGATCCATTCCTTTTGCCCTCTCCTTATTCCTGACTCCCAGCCAACATTCATCCATCTGCCTTGTTGCTTTTCTGGGCTTGTCTGGCTCTCTGCAAGCTGCCAGAGGCCCAATGGCTGTTTGGCTTTCTGCAAGCTGCCAGAGGCCCAATGGCTGTTTGGCTCTCTTCAATCTGCCAGAGGCCCAATGGCTGTTTGGCTCTCTGCAAGCTGCCAGAGGCCCAATGGCTGTTTGGCTCTCTGCAAGCTGCCAGAGGCCCAATGGCTGCTTGGCTCTCTTCAATCTGCCAGAGGCCCAATGGCTGTTTGGCTCTTTGTTAGAAGCCCAAGTCAATGGTTTCTTCCTTCTTTTATATTTGTGCAAGGTGCCAGAGACCCAGGGTGGCTCTCCCCAAGGGGTTAGTTCTTTCTGGATCCCGACTATCTTCAAGATTTACTAGTAAAATTCATTCCTCAGAGAGGAACTAGCCCTAGTGAACCTCCCAATCATCCCCATATATACAAGGGGGATGAGTTCATTTTGTTTTACTGGAAGAAAATTGAGACAGGTTTCAAAGGACTAATCTTGTAGTGTGTTTGCTCATGGGTTTACCTAGACTTGTCAAGCAATCTTAAACAATAGGGAGCTCTGCTTTTGAGCCAGGAGGCTATGTAGAGCCTTCAAAGGCTGGTGTTCCAGCTCTAAAGCTCCCACTGTGTGCCCAATGGATCTCCAGCCCCAGAAGATTATTAAGCACTTGTTGCAGGAGCAGGATTCCAAAAGTCCAGCAGATGCTGGTTTCAATTTTTTATTTCTCCCCTGGGGTTAAAAAAGTCTTACAGCAGCAGGAAGGTGGTTGGCTTGCAACCTGAGCCCATGACTTGTAACTAACTGGGAACGCATGACCTATGGCTATGCTTTCTGAGCCCCGTGGTGCCCCAGCTTTGGTCCATAGAGTTCTAGCTGAAAAGAGGTGATGTGGTAGTCTTAGGATCAAGGAGATCGGGGATTAAATCTGAACTCAAAATTAGATTTGTGATGTGGGGCACCTCTGCCTCAGTTTCCACATCTGTAACACAAAGAGTTGGACTTGACCTCTACATTTCCTTCCAGCTTGGGAGCCATGACCCTCTGAACCCAAGACCTTGCTTTTCAAAGTGAGTGAGGTTTAGAATGCAGACAGGACTTATTCCCAACTTGCAGGGAAACGGGACCCTTTGGATGGGCTGTCAGCGTGCACTGTGTGATTCTGGACCTCAGTCGAATCCCTCGCTACCTTGGCCAGCTCCAAGGAAGCCCAGGAAGGAAGGGGCAGTGAATGGTAGTTGTTGAACGATAGACAGGCTGATGCTGGAAATACCTGGGTGCATGGAGGAGGTGATCTCAAATCGGAACTGCAGCTGTCCGCTGACGTGATCAGTCGGGAGCCTGCGGCCCAGGGTGTAGCTGACCACCCTGTCCCTAGAGGGGAAGCACAAGCATGACCCTTGTTAATTGCCTGCCATCTCCTCCAACGGACCATCCTCAAGTGCAGGGTCTGCCTTTGCCCTTTTCTGTGTCCCTGGCACTTAGCTCAGCAGCCATAAGTGAATGTCATCTGAATGACTGGCAAGGATCATCACAGAGGCTGCTGACGCCTCCCGGATTAGAGGGAAACCCAAGACCTTTGTCAGTAGCTCACCAAAGGCACCGGCTCAATTTGTCACATGAGGGTGACCCATCGATTTGTTCAATGACTAGCCGTGCTCTGGGACACAGGCTGGGACAGCTCACAGTAATGAGAGAGGGAAGGAAAAACATTCAATTCGTGAAGTCACCAGACATTTATTAAAAGCTAACTGTGGACAAGGTTTTTAAAGACAAAAATAAACCCTTCCCTGCCCACAAGGAGGTTATCTTGTGGGTATCCAATTAAGTAAAGAAAAATCAGAGGAAAGAAAAGAGAAAGGAGAGCAAGAGACAGGGGAGAAGAGAGGGAATGAGGGGGATGAGAATGGGAGGGAAGGAGAGAGAGGAGAAGAGAGAAGAGAAGAAGAGAAAAGGAGAGGAGAAGAGAAAGAGAGGAGAAGGGTGGGAATGGGGGAGCTGGAAGTGGAAAGGCAGTCGAAGGAACTAGTTAACATCTCATAATGATCCAGATCCCAATCTTTTCCCTTATCAAGCCATTGACTCCCCGCCTTTTTTTCTGAGGTTTCCCCAGGATTTGCAGAGTTAATCCAAAGGCAATTCAATGGAAAGAGTATAGGATTTGCATCTAGAGGGTCTGAGTTAAAATTCTGGCTTTGCCACTTACTGCCTGTGTAGCTTTTTGAAATTCCCTTCTCTTGTCTGTGTCTCAGTTTCCTCACCTGTAAGGGGAGATTGGATAGGCAACTTCTAGGGGCACTTCTAAAATGTGATGTTTATAATATATAGACATACACTTCCCTGTGACTGTAACCTCCTGAAATCTGAGTAAAGAGGCAATGTGGAATACTGGCCAGACTGTTGGAGAGTCTGGAAATTTAGGTTCAGCTTCAAGCTGTAAGCTTTTGGAAAACTTGGAGGATCATAAGGTGAGGGCTGGGAGGAACCCCAGAGATCATCTAGTCCAACCTGCTCATTTTATGGAGAAAGAAGGAAGGAAGAAAGAAAGAAAAAAAAGAAAAGAAAAAAGAGAAAGGAAGGAAGAAAGAAAGAAAAGAAAGAAAGAAAGGAAGGAATAAAGAAAGAAAGAGAAAAAAGAAAAAAGAGAAAGAAAGGAAGGAAGAAAAAGAAAAAGAAAGGAAGGGAAGGAGGAAGGAAGGAAGGAAGAGAGAAAAGAAGAAATCATGGCCAGTAAAGTCCATCTTCTCTGGACTCAGACTCAAACACCCCCTTGAGCTCGGCCCTTTCCCTGTGACCTGGGGCTTCTGACTCTCACAAAATTAAGCACCATTATTTAAAATAGAAAGTGAGGATATTTGTTCTGAGGCTCCAGCCAAGGAATTAATGGGGGGGGGGTTCAGTCCTTGGCTCACTCCCCAGGCCAGGGGCTCCTCGGCCCGGCTCAGCAAATGAAATCAGAGGAAGTATATTTACCCGATAGCATGTCTCTCCAGAAGCCTCTGCACAGGCATGGACAGCTTCCCCAGGAAGCGCTTGATGATGGGGCGACTCTTGGCGAACTTGTCCTTCACCTCGATCTCCAGCACATCCGTGGGAAGGGAAACGAAGCTGAAATGCTGAAAGGAAAGCACAGGCCATGCAGGTGAGCTGATGGGCAGAGCTGATGGGCAGCCTCCTTGGGGCCCCTGACTGCCAGCCCTTCGGGCGGTGGGAGGGCAGAAGTTAGGATGTGGAGATGGAGGAGGAATGCTCCCCTGGGCTCCTTAAGAGCTGGGGAGAGACCAGGTGGTGTGCTAGTCAAATGAGCATTGTACGTGCAGACATGAGATCTTAGTTCAAATCTTGTACTTGTGGTTTTTGCTGGGGCAGCTCTCTAGGACATTAATTTGGCAGGAAGATGCTCACCTGCATTGGAAGAGGGGAGTTTCCTCATTGGGAGTTCTCTAGGACAATGAAACCATAGGTTTGGTCCTTGTCCTGAAAGATGAGAGCTTTGGAAAAATGGCCTAGGCTGCCCCAAGAAAATGGGAGGGAGGAATAGAGACAGGAAGGGAGAGACAAAGGGAAGAAGAAAAGGAAAAAGAAGAGGAGTGAGAAAGGGAGGGAAGGAAGGAGGAGGAAGAGAAGGAATGATTGAGAAAAGGAGGGAAAGGGAGGGAAAGAGTGATGAAAGGAAGAAGGGAAGGAGGGAGAAAAGGAGGGAAGGAAAGGAGAGGGAGGGAAGGAAGGAAAGAGGGAAAGAGGGAGGAAGGGCAGAAGGGTTGCTGCCTCGGTTTCCTCATCTATAAAATGATAACAATACCTACTTTACAGAGTTGTTGTGAGGATCCAATGAAATAATAATTGTGATTATCACTTTTTTTTAATTAAGTATCTAAGGCTAGCTACTATTATTTCAGTTTGCCAAACATTGATTAGACTTTTATTGGGTGCAGAGCCCTGTGCTGCTTGTTGGGGGAGAAACAAAGGCCCAGCTCACATGGAGCTCATGGTTTGGAGAGGAATCTGACCCTTGTGGGTTCCCCATCATTTAAGAAGTGGCCAGAGCAATTGGTTAGCAGAAGCTCTGAGGGGTGGCTGTCAGTGACAGGATGAATCCTGACTGACTTCTTGGAGAAGGCAGCATCTAAGTTAAGGTGGATGGGAAGGCAAAAAGATGAAGAGGAGGAGGGAGGTGTCAGACAAACAGGAAAGTCTGGACACCATCCCGTGCAGAATGACAACCAGCATGGATAACTTATTAAAAGCTGGGAAATCACTGTGGGTTCTCACTGCTGCTCCAGCTAAGGAAGAGCAGGGATGGGCAGCAGAGCGTGCGATGGCCTCCATTCCTCTGTGGGCATGCTGAGCTCTCCCCCTTCCCTTGGGCATTTCAACCCAGTTCTATCCAAAGCTGAGACTGAGAAAAGGTGCTGGACAACGTGATTCATTGGGAGTAATTTGAATGAAAAACAATTTTCTCCCCTTTCCAAACACAACAAAACAGGATTTCTAGCAGTCAGTTACAGAGTGTTTGGCACACAGTGTCACTGCAAGGTCCACAGGACCTTTCTACAGATAAAAAAACCAAGTATAAGACAAAGCCACTGATTTGTCCAGAATCACAGAACTAGTCAGTGTGGGAGGCAGCATTCGAATCCAGGTCTTTCTTGGCTTCAGATCCAACACATTTTCCATGATGATATCCTGTTACCTTTGCAGGTTCTTTATTGTTCATGGGAAAAAGAAAAGATTTGGAGTCTGGGTTTAGGAGTCACAAAGGTCTCTCTTAGTAGGAGTAGGCCCAAGTGGCCTGGGCCTAATAAAAAAGAATCTGAGCCTGAACTGGACTCTTGGTTCCTTAAGAATCACATTGACTCACACCTAATACTCTATATTAAGATAAGGTTGAAATGGCTTCCTGATTTAGACATAGAGTGATACTAGAAGCAAATTAGAAGACCATCTCTCAGCTCTGTGGAGAAGGAAGGAATTTGTCACCAAAGAAGAACTAGAGAACATTATGGAAAGCAAAATATATAATTTTGATTATATTAAGTTAAAAAGGTTTTGTACAAACAAAGCCAATGCAGACAAGATTAGAAGGGAAGCAGTAAATTGGGAGGAAAAAGTTATACCCAATGGTTCTGCTAAAGGCCTAATTTCTAAAATGGAGAATTGATTCAAATTTATAAGAATACAAGCCATTCTCAAATTGATAAATAGTCAAAGGATATGAACAGACAATTTTCAGATAGGGAAATTAAAACCATTTCTAGTCATATGAAAAAATCCTCTACGTCACTAAGAGAAATGCAAATTAAGACAACTCTGAGATACCACTACACACCTCTCATATTGGCTAAAATGATAGGAAAAGATAATGACAAATGTTGGAGGGGATGTGGGAAAACTAATACATTGTTGGTGGAATTGTGAATGGATCCAAACATTCTGGAGAGCAATTTGGAACCCATAAGGCTCAAGACCATACTGTGTCAAGGTCAAGCTTTGGCCTTCTATCTCTCTGGTCAACATGGCCCGAAAAGATGCTTGGATGTGCATGGGGACTGAGAATGCCTCCTACAAGCCTCTTGCAGCCCAGCACTCCCCCCACTGATCCTGGGATTTCCTCGAACAGAAATGTCTCCCTAATGATTTTTAAGATGTAAAGGAGGGCAAAGCTCAGAGAAAGTTTCCACTTTGGAGTGTCCACAAGTCAAGGTTTGATTATTCCTAGAAGGTTAAAATGTCCTAGAAAGATCAGAGAGTGATTGCCCAGAGGAACCAGCTCTCCAAAGGAATGGAAGCCCATTGCACCTTCACTCCCCTTCATGACCGATGTGAAGTTACAATAAGCATTGGCTCAAAGCATCATTTCCTGCTATAAATGATTTATTAGGAGAATGAATAGGGATGGTGGGCTCAAAGGAGTAAAGGAGCAGGAAGAAATCCTCACTACCGAAAGAACTAGGAGGATAACCTGAGCTCTCAAAGCATCCTCCTATCACAAGCAGACTCTCAGACCTTTTCTCCTTCAATTTCCAAAGATAGGAGAAATAGAAGACACCCATTTGCCAACAGCCCTACCAATTTACTGACATGGGAGACCTGAGCAGGAAACAGACTGCTTCATAGCTGGAAAGGACTCTGTGTGTGTGTGTGTGTGTGTGTGTGTGTGTGTGTGTGTGTGTATGTGTGTGTGTGTGTGTGAGTGTGTGTCTGTGTGGGGTGCAATTTCCCATATTCAAGCAAAGTCAAAATGGACAGGAGTCTGAGAAAACAGCTCCTCAAAAGAGCAGCATTATTCAGAAATAATTGTCTTTCTATAGGACTTATGATGTATGTATGTACATTGGCATTTGGGAGAAAGAAAGAAAAGAAATTGGGCCACTAGGTGGCACTGCAGTGAATAAAGTTCTGGACCTGGAGTCAGAAACACTCATCTTCTTGAGTTCAAATCTGACCTCCGACACTTACTAGCTATATGATCCTAGACAAGTCACTTCATCCATTTTGCCTCAGTTTCCTCATCTGTAAAATGAGCTATAGAAGGAAATGACAAACCAGAATCTTTGTGAAGAAACCCCCCAAAGGGATCACGAAGAGTTAATACAAGTGAAATGATTGAACAGGAGCAACAATAAAGTGTACAAAGGAAGGCATTAGGAGTAAGGCAGATGGTGGAAGGCTTCCTGAAGCTGCTATTTTAAATGTAACGAAGAAAGCCAGGAAGGAGAGATGTTTTGCTTGAATCACAGAGCTAGAGAATTAGGAGGGACCCGAGACCTCTAGTCTAGTGCATCCCTTGTGGTTCCCCTCCTTCTGAGCAGGGGGATAGGCCAGTCCTTTCTGGTTCTACTTGGCTCTCATGACCAAGAAGATTTTCCTGACACTGAAAGCCCAAATGGGCCTTTTGATGGCTTCCCTATTCCACCTCCTCCTCCTCCTGTCCTTTCATCCACTAGCCAGCCCCTTCAGCCACTGGAACGTAACCTTCTCGCCTCCCCTGGCTAAATATTTCCAGGTCCTTCAATGATTTACATGTTTACAAAATAAAGTCTAAAGTTAATTCTTTCAGGTTGCAGTATCTTTCAGATGTTCCCTATTTGAAAGGCAGCCTAGATGACCAATCAAGAAATTAATAGACAAACATTTATTAAGCCCATACTATGTGTTGGATACTGTAGATAATGACAAAAATCCAATAATCTGTCCTATCAGTTATAAGCTTCCTGACTTTTACCTTTGCTTCACATAGTATGCTTCACACAGCAGGGGCTTAATAAATATTTATTGTCCAACTGTCCTCAAGGAGTTTACATTCTATGAGGTAGAGTCTACCCTAAAACAGATCCAGATCATGAGGGAGGAGGTGGTGGCTGGAAGGTGCTATCTCCTGGAGAGGGAGAAATCAGGAAAAACTTCATGTAGAAGGTGGTGTTTGAAGGAAGTGAGGTGAGGAGGAGAGGCACGCCATCCTTGGGGATGGCCAGGGCAAATGCCCAGTATGCTGTGAATAAAGAACAGTAGGAAAACCCTAGAGCCATGGGTCATAAGGATTTCACGTTGGGTTGGGGACAAGGTGTGAAGGACTTCAAATTACAGAGGAGTCTCTCTTTGTTCCTAAGAGATAATAAGGAGCCACTGAAGTTTACAAAGGGAGGGAACTGTCAAGGTCAGACTTTTTTGCTTTCGGAAAATTCTTTGGGCAGCTGTGGGAAGGAGGGATGGAAGACAGGAAGGGCATTTGAGACAGAGGACAATAAGGGGCTGATGACACAGGCCAAGAGAGAGTGATGAAATTCTGAACTCAGCTGTTATCTGTGAGATAGGAAAGAATGGGACATAGGGGACATGATGTGGAGGTGCAAAGGACGATATTTGGCAGCTGCTAGGGATTGGGGGTTGTGGGAGTGGGGAATAGAGAGTGACTCTGGGATTGCACATAGCCAGAAGTATGGGGGGAAGATTAATAGAATAGAGAAGTTTAAAAAAGGGGCAGATTTTGGGGAAAAGATGATGAATTCAGTTTTGGACATGTTGGGATGTCTCGGAAGTATCCAATTGGTGGTTGGTGACTGGATTTTGGGAGAGAGACGAGACCTAGAAGTCTTCGATGTAGGAATCATCGGCACAGAGCCAATGATTAAAATGATGAGAGCTGATGAGGTCATCAAGAAGGGGAGGTGGGAAGGGGGTACTGCTCCACAATCTCAAAGAAGAGAGAGTAGGCAGAAATGCTTCAGAAAATTCAAGTAGGATGGGGATTTAGAAAAGATCATCAGATCTGGTAATTAAGAGTCGTCAAACAGTCAACTTTCATTGAGTGATGAGACCAGAAGCCAGATGGCAAAGAGCTGAGAGAGAGAGAAGAGAGGCAGTGACTGGAGACGGTTTTGTCTCTGCGGGTGTCTGGGGAAGGGAAATGAGCTGAAGAACAAGAGGAAAAAGCAATGCTGCTCCAGTGATGGGCTTTCTGTTTTTTTTTTAATTCAAGGATGGAAGAGATCTGGCTGGGATGCCCACAATTGGCTCTCAGAAATCAGAGGGATTTTCCAATCTTCTCCACTCTTGGGGCCCAGAAGATTCTTCTATTAGGATCTGGCTGGGGCAGAAAAGCTAACATATTTCCTGAGGGCCAAGAAATCCACCTCCACCCCTTTCCAAACCTTAGACAATTCTTTAATCCTTACCTGCTAAGGAACAAATATGTTGCCCTCCCTGATATCCCATCTCATCTCAGCTAAGTGGCCACAGCAGATTATTACACCTTTATGTACCTCAGTTTCCTTGTATGTAAAAAGAAAATATGTCTTCCTGTAGTGTCAAGACCATTGTGAATCTCAAATGCTGTGTCTATATAAAGCACTATATCAACATCAGCTCTTATGTTCCTGGCACTCAGGGCTAGACCTTCCCCCCCCCCCTCAAGTAGGCAAAACCCGACAATTTCCAGTCCAGTTTTCTGGGCTCTTTTATAGCTAGTTTGATAACATAAAATCTTGGAGAGAAATCAGATATAAGTGAAGAGTACACATTTATCAGGGAGTTTTGGAGCAAGACACAATCTCTGAATATGCATATTTGCTCAGACTCAGGTGAGATAACAGTTTTATCTGGATGACATTCCCTTTTCATTTGAACTGGATGGAAAATGAGATCTGATTAGGCAGGTAGGGGCCATCTGCAAGTGCTGCCCTTAATTTCTCTCCTTGCTTTCCCAGAATTCACCACTCTCCTTCTCCCACTTTCCTGCCCTCCCTCCTCCCTGTGTATACCTCAGCTTGCCAGATGGGGTTCACAGTGTTACATATAATCTTGGACCTCTTCTCCTGGCCATGGTGAGGAAGAGCCGGAAAGATGCTGTGTTTCCCTGGCTGGATGGAAATCTTCAGATAAGGATCTGGGTTAAAGAACATCCCTTTCTTCAGTCCCATGGCCTGGAAATCTATGGAAAGAAGGAAATTCAAAGGTTGAAATTTATTTTTGTGGAATCCTCACTTGGATTGATCCTTACCTAGGAGAAAAAATCAGGAGGAAATTTGGAGAATGTATCAGTCTGCCACCCATCCCTTCCATGCCCACCTGCTTCCATCAACTAGTCACAGGTTTTCCATATCGGAAATGCTCTCCCTTCTCATCTCTGCTTTGAGGGTTCTGGCTCCCTTTGAAAAATCAGCCCAAATGCCATTTTCTACAGGAAGTTTCTCTTGATCTCCCTACTTAGCCCTCTCCTCAATTTGCTTTGGAGTTCTGCTTTGGGCAGCATTCTTATTTTTATGTCTTGGTGCCCCTCGCCTCTGGCATAATGCCAGTACGGACAGTATGTGTTTAATAAAAATTTCTTGGATTGAACCAAATCACCTTTTTATGGGCTAGGGAGCTGACAGAGTTCTGGCACATTAATGTCCACCAGACCTTGTGGTTCACTGCAGAAATCCTTGTGATAAATTAATTAATCTAGCTCGAATCCCCACACACCTCCTAGCCACCTTGAGCAAAGTTGTCAGATCATGGTTTAGAAAAGGTATCAGACACTTAACATTCCCTAGCTGTGTGACTCTGGGCAAGTCACTTAACCTCAATTGCCTCAGCAAAAGCAAAAAAAATATATAAGAAAGGGTATCAGAATTGATAATAGTGTTTGAGTTCTTGTAAAGGAGTGTTGTTATAAGGTTTTAAGTGAAAATGAAGCTGGCCCAAGGGCAAGGGGAGGGAGATAAGATCTTGAGAAGAACAGAGGCCTGCCTAGCACAAAGGACAGCTCCAGCTTCCATCCCAGCTCCTTGTGTCTAAGAAGTATGTGATAGGCAATCAATAAATTGGTTGATTGATTCTCTGCTGGATAAAATGAAAGTGAATTTTAGAAGAAGTCTAGCAAGACTGTTGGGGGAAAATAGGATGGTGATAATGGCTGAAAGCAGGATGGAGCATTTGGAAAACAAGGAACTATTGAAGGAGCTGCAGAAGAAGGGCGTCATCAAAGAAACAGGCGCATGAAAAAGAAGTTGGTCTCAAGATTGAGAGATGATTGACAGACATCCAGGAGTCTACAGTATCGTCCGTGTCAAGGGAGAATGAGGAAGAAAGGCTTTCTGCACATTGAGGGGACATTCTGGGATGATTTATGGGAGAATAGGAAGGTAAGAGTCATATAGGAGAGGCAGGCGTGAATGGGTGGCAATTGACATCACTGGAGGGAAAGCCCACATCAAGGAGATCAGAGATCTGATGGAATCTGTGTGTAAAGATGCAGATTTTAGACAAACCCTTGCTAGATCTTGTGGTTAACAGTGGGGCAGAGGGAGAGCTATATCCTCCATCTTCACTGATAAGTGCAGAGATATGGTGGTGGGGACACAAGACCACCAAAGAGAGCAGAGCCAGTTAAGACGTTTAATGGACAAACTGAGAATTTTTTTCTTTAGAAAGCAGAAACATAAGGAAACACAAAAATTGTCAGCACTAGGAAAATTAAGTAGATATGGCCGAGACTGGACAATAATCCCTACCCATAGGATGGTCTAGAATTCAAGATTTGCCAGTTATAGCCTCTGACTTCTGCCTGAAGCTGGAGCAGAGACCGAATGACTCTTCTCTGTCCCAGAAGTAACCTATTTCTACTCTTACTCTATAACAATCTTATAGTGTTATTAATATCCAATAAATTTACAGCCTTGTACAAAGCTCCAGTAACCACATCTTAGTTCCAGCTCAGAGAACAGATACTTAGGTGGGGCCCTTGATGTATGATAGTGGGAGGGAGATAAGATCTTGAGAAGAACAGAGACCTGCCTAGCACAAAGGACAGCTCCAGCTTCCATCCCAGCTCCTTGTGTCTAAGAAGTCTGTGATAGGCAATCAATAAATTGGTTGATTAATTCTCTGTTGGGTAAAATGAAAGTGAATTTTAGAAGAAGTCTAGCAAGACTGTTGGGGGAAAATAAGATAATTAATACAAAGTAGTATGAAAGTGTATAGTTGTCCTCCTTCCTGTTCCCCTTTTTTGGAGACAGAAGAGTCTGTGGCTGTGTCACATGGAGTTGCCAATAAAAGGCACAGGTATTCCAGGAAGATTCTGTGTCACCTGTTGTCACCAATCTAAACACTTAAAATTTTTCGAGGAAAAGAATATTACTTTTATAAGGAGTGCAACTAATTGATCAAAGTTCTTATTGAGATTTGGGGAATTAAATGATTGATTTAATGACTAGTAAATATCAGAAGGGGGTCTCAAACTCACAGTTTCTGATGCCTCATCCACCACCCAGGGCAATGGTCTAATGCCCAGTGGTTTTTCCATTTACTTTGTTGCCTCTGAAATAAACATGGCAGTCAAAGGAAATTTATGGATAGAAATAATCTAGACTTTTAGAAGATTTCAAAAATGATTGCCCATGAAAGACTTTTAAAAATTGGGTGATCATGGAATTCAGGGCACGGAGATAAATCATATTAGAAATTGCAAACTAAGGTTAGGATTAAATGGAAAAGTCTATGTGCACAATTCAAAGACTTAGGAAATGGTGCTGAGACTGGTCTTACTTAACATTTTAATAAATTATTTGAAGGAAGAAGGGCATGGTGAAATCTCAGAGTTTTCAGATAATGTGAATTTTTCTGGGTAATGCGATGTGAAGACTGTCTGAATAAATTTTCAAGGCTGTTTGAGTGGGCAGATGAATTTCACTGTGGGGAAGTGTGAGACAAAGTGTTAGAGAAAAAAAAACATATCCAAACATTCTCTTAGGATGGTCATTACAGACCCACTCATTCTTTGATTTGGCTCTGTCTCTGGGTCTGCTCAGGTTATTCTCCCTCCTTCCTTTTCTCACTCCTCTCCATGCAGAATTCTTTCTTTTTTTTTTTTCTTATGTGGAAACTCTAACCGATGCCATATAGATGTACCATCTCTGCCAGGGCTCTTTCATCTCTGTCTCTACAATGCCAAAATCAATCAATCTGGAGGCTGTCACTTGGATGTTCTACACATGCCTTACCGGCTGGGTGCTCTGACTGGAGGGCAGCCTTGAAGTCTTGACACTTGGCAAACCCAACCTCTGAGAAATTGGACTCAAGACTCACACCTGAACACTTTTACTAACCACGTCCACAGATTCATGTTCTCTTAGTTTCCACAGAATCTCATCACTTTTTAATCATATCTTCTCTGAGCACCCTCTCATGATTCAGAAGCCATTTCCTTTTCATACTCACTGATCTCTCCACTCCTGATAAATCTGGACACAGTGGCCATGAATCTGATGAATGATTTCTTAGCCATGCTTTTTAATGACAACATCCAGAGCCAGGAGAATGTCTGGACAGTTCCCTTTTAGCCAACAAGCCAACATCAGTCTCAGATCTTCTTTGATTAGCTACAGAAGTGGGCTATGAGTCAGCAGCCCTCACCCAGAATGTGACTTCCTGTCTCTCCCTAGGTACTTTGTCACTTTAGCTAGGTTGGTTTCTCCTGCAGGTGACATGGATTTTAGGAAAGGATTTGGTTAATAGGAGTCAGAGTTGAAGAAGCCCTAGCGGTCAACTTGTCCAATGGTCTCAATTTTAGAGATGAAGAATTGGGATCCCAAGATGTCATGGGATATGCATGAGGTCAGGAGATTTCCGTAATGATTCAGATCTGGATCTTGCAAAAAACATCCGGCAATTTTTCAACCCAGCCTGAAGATTAATTAGATATTGAATTAATTGGGTCAATTAGCCAGCCTCCCAGAAGTTCAGTTTTCCCCTCTGTCACATAAGAGATTGGACTAAATTATATGCAAGGCCCTTTCCAGCTCAGAAAACCATTCTTCCTGACAAGAATTTTAAAAAAAATTAGAAAAAAGATTCAGATAAACTCATAAATATCTGGAAGCAGGTCAATATTCTACGCTGTGCTCCATGCCCCTGACCCCCTACTTCTACAAACGCTTGGCTGGGGCTGGGAAGTATTGTCTCTTATCTGTTCTTTGGGGTCATTATCATGTCATGGCACTCATTTGTAATTGTTCCTGTAGCCATTGTTGGAGTCACAGAGTAGGTTGTTTCCCTGCCTCTGTTTACCATTTTGCATTCACTAACATATGGACAGATGATTTTTTTCAACCCAAGTGTAAGACTTCACATTTCAGCCTATTAGATATCATCTTCTTGAAATGGGCTCCTACTGGGGCCAATTGTATACAGCTGTCTCCAGAAAAGGGCACAACTGGGAGCCCGTGGCTTGGGCATCTCTCTCCAGCTCAGCATCATCTGAGCAACACTGCCTCTGTTGCCTGCCTGCTCTCCTTGCCAATGGAATCATTGACACGGAAAGGCACCAGGGAGACCTGCGGGTGATCTGCCCCCTCCCCCTTCAGAAGGGACACTGTGGAACCATCTTGTCCAGGTATGCAGTTCTCAAAGCTCCCCAGGGAAGAGGACTCCATAACCTTCCTCTGTCTTCCCTGTCAATATTTAACAACCCAAGAACTTCCCCTGGAGTCAACCATTAACACCCCTCCTGCCATTCAGCCCATTCCTCCTCAAACTAAAGTCCCATAATCCCTCACTGACAAGGGGATGTCAGCCAAACAAATGTTCAAACGTCTGTTATTAAAGAACAGTGACAGGGAGATAACAGAAAACAGGAGAATGAGAGGAGTGAGCCATCAGTCTAGGATGGATGAAGTATTAAGTGAGGAGAGTTCAGCTGGAGCCTCACCTAACTTTAAGGAAACTTCCTGTGTTCCAGCTATTGGGAGGCAACAAAGGTTAAGGGGGAAAGACTGTCCCCCTCAGAAAGCCCCGACATCTCATATTGTATGTCCACGAGCAGAAGGTCATTTAATTTCTCTGAGCTTCAAACCACTCTACCTCTGCCTGCCTTAGTTTCCTCAACTGTAAAATGGTACTACCACGTCAGCACCAGCTTCATAGGCTTGTGAGAATAAAATGAGATAAAATGTATGAAGCACTTAGCTCAATGCCTGACATAACAGTGGGTACTTAATAACTGCTTGCTTCTTTCCTTCCTACTGGGAAACAAAAGGCAGCATAAAAAATGGTGAAGATCTGTCCAAAACAAGACTCTCAGTGGGCTGCGTCACAAAAGCAAGTGATGCTCTCAAGAACAGCAATTTACCATTTGTCGGGTCCGTCAGTATCTGAGGCAGGGGAACAGGGCCATTGCAGCAGGATAATGAACTTAAAAGGCACTCTAAGCCCTCAGTCTTTCCGCAGAGCAAAGAGAGCCTTGGAAGGGGTGCACCATAGTCCTAGGATTGGTTCAGTTGGAGCTGCCCCAGGAGGAAACCTCCCTTGATCCAGCTTTGCATGTAATATTTCACCACAGTTAATGAGATGGGGCTTTGGCTTGCTTTTGCTATGGAAATGTGGGGTGGGGTGGGGCTTATCTTCCCAGAGAACTAATCTGACCAGCCTTTGGGGGCTCAGAATTAAAGCTCTTATTTCAGCGACTAAGGGGGTGAACAATGAAAGGCAGATAGATCTGCGGCCAGCTTTCCTCTGTCCATTAATGTCATAAAGGAAGCACGCTATTTCCTATTTTTATACAAGGCTAGTTTATCTCTCCGCTCTAGAGTTGACTTTTAAGTGACCCACAAGCATTGATGTTTCTAAAGTGGCCTTCCCTGGGTCCTCAATGACCATGTAGCTGGAATAATCTCAGGGCATTCAGGAACTGGACACTTCCTCTTTATGACGGGGCACCCCTGGGCCTGAGGGCAGATTTTGCTGCTGTGAGAACCCGCTGAGACCTCAAGGGCCAGTTGGCTCCCAAGAGCTCCCAAGGCTTCCCGAGCATCTCTCGTGGCCCCAGCACTGGGACGGGAGAGAACAGGCCAGAAGTAGCCAAGGGGCTGCCACAATTACAAGACCTGTGTGCTGGCTCCAGGTCTTCTCCATGATTATGGGAGAAAGCTCTGAATTTGAGCCTCAGTTCCCTCACTTGTAAAACGGGGATAAAATAATAATATTTGCCATACCTACCTCATGAGGTGGTGACAACCAAATTAATTAGTGTATATTTAAAAAGTAGAGATATTATGATTATCATTATTTGAAGGGGAAGACTGCCTTCTCCTTCGCAGAGTTTACCATCAAAGAACGGAAGCCACAAGAGCCAAGATTCCTGAGTGGATTGGGGGCCATGAGCATCCAAGCCATGGTCATTCAGAACAAGGAAATGGGTTAAAGGAACCAGGGGGGGTTCTGGGAGGAGGCAGGGCCTGAGCTGTTCCATAAAAGCTGGTGAGGTTCTAAGCACTGGAATCAACACCTTCCTTGATAAATGAGTGAGGGCCTGAGAAAGGAAAGGATCCTACTAGAAAATGCCTAAGGGGGCAGCTAGATGGTGTGGTGGATTGAGCACAGGCCCTGAAGTCAGGAGGACCCGAGTTCAAATTTGACCTCAAACACTTAATACTGTCTAGCTGTGTGACCCTGGGCAAGTCACTTAACCTCAATTACCTCAGGGTGGGAAAAAGGTATCACTCTGCTTTGGGAATCAAGCTCTGGCAGAGTCATCAAAGGTTTGCTGTGAGGGAGGCTCCCCAGGGCCATCAGTCTCCTCCTGCAGGTCTTGGCCTCCGGGAGGCAGGCTGGACCCAGGGCTCCCCTGCTGATGATCATGGCTTCTCAGATACTGGAGGCCCTCATTCCCACCCCTCCATCCCTAACCGGGAAAAGAGCCCAGGGTTTCCAGCTTTCCTTCTAGACATTATCCCGTTTGATGCTCAGGGGATCGGGGGCTCTCCCAGCCCCCCCCCCAAGCACAGTGCCCCAGAGCCCCTGATTGGGCAGGAACTTTTCTGAAGATGCCCAGGGCGTCAGGGGCCCAGCTGGGACTAAGGGCAAGGACTCCCGGCTACCCCCGGCCTTGCTTCCAGCGACCCCCGCGGCAGCGCGCCCTACCTGAGAGAGAGAAGCTGATGAGCCTCCGGCTTCCTTGGCCCTGGGCGGCCTCCTCATTGGCGATAGTTTTAAAAATCTGTGAGAGGAAGGAAAGGGGGAGAAGGTGAGATCAGTGGGGACGGCGGTGAATGAACTTCCTCCTGCGGGAGAGCCCGCTGCTGGGCGCTGGAATCTCTCCTTGGGGGCGTCGTCTCAGGATGCGGGGATCCTGCCCGAACCCCCCTGGGTTAGTGGAAGAGAAGCACGTCCCTGGGGCCCTGGGGGCAAGTCCCACAGCCCCGCCCCCAGCTAGGAGCCGGGGCGGGGGGGACCTTTCCCCAGGGAGGCGTCTGCCCTGCGGGTGGGAATGAGGCGAGGGGGGGTGGTGGCTGGGGCTGCTGCCGGGGGGGGGCAGCATCTGATGGGAGCAGAGCTCGCCCCCCCCCCCACCAGCCTGAGGCTTCGGGCTGGTCTTGGGTGGTTTGCGATGGCTGTTGTCTGCTAAGTGTGTACTAAGCCCTGCTATTTCTCTGCTGCGGAAGCACTTATAGTCAGTCTCCTAAAGTGGGCGCCCCTTAAATTCAGTGCCCTAAGGCAAAGCCAAGCCCTAGCTGCACTAGCCTAGTTAAACCTCTGTTTGGGGACTTGGGGAAGATCCCAGCTCCTTGATGTTATCTGCGGCTAATATATATTGTATATGTTCTGCCAATTCATCTATGTGTATTTTATAGAAAAAAAGGGTGTGTGTGTGTGTGTGTGTGTGTGTGTGTGTGTGTGCGCGCGCGCGCGGTGTACCTACCCTAGGGATATCATCAGAGGCAGTTTGACCCAATGGTTAGAGAGATGAACTTGGTGCTAAGAAAGCTGAGTTTGACCCCCAATGTTGGAATAAAGTGTTCTCCAAAATCATCATGGTGCTCCCCTTTTTTCTCCCCCTTCTCCATCTCTCTCTGATTCTCTGTCTCTGTGTCTTTCTGTCTCTCTGCGCCTCTCTCTGTCTCTGTCTGTCTCTCTCTGTTTCTGTCTCTCTGTGTCTCTGTCTCTCTGCGCCTCTGTCTCTCTCTGTCTCTGTTTCTGTCTCTCTCTCTATGTCTCTGTCTCTCTCTGCCTCTCACCCTCCTACACACTCACACACCCTCAGAGGAAGGGTGACATGGTGAATAACAGAGCTAGCCCAGGAAGATCTGGGTTCAAATCCTGCCTTTGCTTGGCTGTGTGACCCTGAAATGGCTCTTCATTACCACAAATTGGGGCCCAGATTGAAAGACCTTGGCAGGCAGGGCTGTCCCTGCTCCCTCCAAGGCTTCTCTCCTCCCAATGACCAAGGCAATCTAATCTTGCAGTGATTTTTCTGTGTCCCCTCTTCTCGTCTGGATAGTCTGTGTGGGCGGGGAGGGCAGGGACCTGGGCAGTTCTAGTGAGGGATCCTCATTATGCATCATGTCTGGCACAATAAGCAGCTTAGTGAATGCTTACTGAGTGCACAAGGGAGTGCTGGGGCCATAAATCAGTCCCACTTCTGCCTTCCTTTCACTTTCGGAATCTTTCCCTCCGGTTATTCCTGGGTCTGGGGGCAGGGGAGAAGGGGCAGATGCCCAGGGAGCTTTGGAAAGCCTTGGTCTAAGGCTTTATCAGCACGTGGGGCTGGCGCATGAACTAGATAAGTGAAATGGGAAGGGTGGGGACCCCATCTCTGATTTGAGCCTGTGATGGAGTCTCCAAGATTGCTCACTCAATTCCTGGATCTTGAGGGTTGGGCTATCATGGTCCTCGGGTATCCTTCAGGTAGTACCATTCAGAGGGTATATTTGAACTCAACCCTCTGACCCTAAAGCCCAGGATCTTTTTACTGTGTAAAGGAAGCAGCTGTCCCTGTGAGTCTGAAAATAAGGCAGGCTGGTAACTAGAAAGGGTTTCCGCCCTAAGCGTGCTGGGATCATGTATGAAGGAAGCTCAGAGACAGAATTCTCCATCTCTCCCAAGTTTGCCTGATTCCTTCCTCCTTTTGCCCCCTCCAGCATCTGGCTTTGTCACCCCGCACTAAGATGTTTTGCCCTTCTGCTGAGGGGGCGTCATGGGGGGGGCTTCCCTGGATATGGATGGGGTTTCATATACCAATGTTTCCAAAACAAAGCCTACTCAGCAATCTCTCTATGAGCTTAGCTAGTTTGGAAAGCGTGGGGTGGATGGCCCTGAGGAGGGAGGCTCTCCCATTCCCTGGGAGGGGTGGCTGGAGGGTCCCAGAGAAGGTCTCTGCCGGCCACCCCAGGGACCCTCCTCACTTCCATTATTTTCAGGAGATTGTCCAAAAAGACCCAGGTCACATCATCCCCAAGTCAAAAGTTGTTCATTTTCATTTGGGAAAACACAAACTCATCCCCATGATTTCCAGTTTCTTCTGGGGACAGTGTGTGTATTCAGTGCTATTATTAAAGGGCTAAGGAGCTGCAGCCCCAGGGCTGGGATTCTAAGCTTTTGGAGCAGATTCAGTTGAATTGGGGGGGGGGGAGAGTGTGGGTGTGCAATGGTCCCGAGTTGTGAACGCCGCCATTCTGGGAGGAGATATCAGCAGGTATTCATTCCTACATGGCTTGGAGAGGCAGGTGAATTCCCAGAGGAGAATCAGAACATTGAGACCCTGAAGGGATGGCCCAGGGGTGATGGGCAAGGTATAGGGCTGCTGGTTACAGTGTGTTTGTGAGTGAGTGAGTGTGAGTGAGTGTGTCTGTGTGTGTGTGTGAGTGAGTGTGTGTGTGTGAGTGAGTCTCTCTGTGTGAGTGTGTTTGTGAGTGTGTGTCTGTGTGTGTGTGAGTGAATGAGTGTGTGAGTGAGTGAGAGTTCGTGTGTGTTTGTGAGTGTATGTGTGTGTGAGTGAGTGAGTGTATGTGAGTGTGTGTGTGTGTGAGTGTGTTTGTGTGTGTGAGTGTGTGTGTGTGTGTGTGTGTGTGTGTGTGTGTGTGAACACGGCCCTCCAAGAAGCAAGTTTTCCATACCATGTCAGCAACCTGTGACCAAGCTTCCTTGAACTCTGGGAAAATTCTTAAGGTATGCTTCCTGATTTCTAACTCACCAACACAGTTAAATCTCAATAAAAAAAAATAAGCAAATGCTAATAACTTACTGAAACCTTCAAACTTACTAGGCTTGTGACTTTGGGCAAAGCTTTCCCTCTCATTGATCCTCACTTGTCCCTTCCACAAAATGTACTGCCCACCTTCTGGGGTCACTGATGTTCTTAAAACCCTGCTAGAAATGAGGGTGAGGGTGACCTGTTATGCTGTAGTCACCCAGTATGTTAGAGCTTGTTAGGGGTCTGCACCATCTGCATTGGGATGTGTTCCCCTTTTACCCAAGTGAGGCAGACCTTGCCTGAAGTCCTTTGGAATTATCCTAAGCCGAAAGATTGTTTAGCTCCATCTTTGGTAGATTCTGTCACTCTAGAACCTACTTAGAAACTTGACTTAACAATGTTTCTGACAGAAACCGTGGAGAGTGCCCAAAGCTCCCTGGCTTCTCTCCACCATGTTGACCCGTCCTCCCCATTGTTTATTAGGATCCAGCTTTAAATCCCATCTCTGGTAATTATTACCTATTATTACCTATGTGACATTGGGCAAGTCTCCACCGCCCTTGACTTCAGTGTCCCCATCTATGAAATGAGGAGACCGAGGCACCCTTTATGTCTCTTCCAACTCTGGACAATCAGTTGTTACCTCTTGTCAATTCCATCTCTCTAATAACTCTCATAGCACTCCCCTTTTCCATAGATTTTGCATAATTCTATTTATTTATATATTTATATATAGATTTAGAGCTAGAAGGCTCCTCAGAGAGTCCAACCCTCTCATTTTACAGAGGAGGAAACTGAGAACTAGAGAGGTCTGGGTCATAAAAATCAGAAGAGAAAAGGCCAGGATTTCAACCCAGACCTCTGACTTCCAAGAATATATATTCCTGGAGGGTAGGCATAAATGTCAGCCATTATCATCTCCACTTCCCATCACCAATATGGGATACTTACTACACATATCATTTCTCTCTATTTTACAAAGGAAAAAAAAACTGAAGTTGAAGGGGTCCTGGGAAAGTTTGGGTACAGTATCAGAGGGCAAATAGGCTTTTGCCACTTGGTTGCCCCTTGCCATTGTCTATTAACTCACACAGGAAATTTCAGAATGATTCATTTATGTTGGAACCCCTTCATGACCAACCTGTGACCTGGTTAAAAGTTGTACTTTGTCCTTAAACTCCATTCTGGTTAGACCGGCTCCTTCCTTAGATGAATGACCGCTTTGGCTTAGTAAGGAACAGCACCCTCAGACTTCCTGACCACTTTCATTTAACTTTCCACATTTCCCCCAGAGACCAGCATTTCTTGGATAAGTGTTAACACTGTTCCAGAATAGCAAAGGTGGAACATCTTCAGCATGGCTTAGAGAGCACAAGACTTAGGCTGAAGAGGCTTGGATTCAAAATCAACCCTTGATATTCATTTATCTTCGTGAACCTACAGGATCTCTCAGTTTTCTCATCTTCAAAATGGGTGTATAATACTTCTTGTCCCTACATCATAGTGTTGTGAGGGAAAATTACTTAGGAAATTTTAAAGCATTCTATGGGCATGAGCGATTGCCATGAACAATAATGACAATGGCTCACGGATGGTGCTTTTGAGTTTACAAAGCAGGTTCTCTATGACCACCCTCCTAGGTAAGAAATCTTCCAATTTGGATGTGGGGAAACTGAGGCTTTGAAAGGTAAAGAGATTTGCTTAAAGTCACAAAATGAGGAAACTTCCAAGAAAGATGACCTCTTAAATCCAACAATTGAATTTCTGAAGAGAAAATAGTCACTTATCATCATATGCAGGTAACTCCCACATCCATTTGTGTCTGCCACTAGGAGGTCTTAAAGAAAGATAATAGAAACCTTCCATAACGGGATAAGAACCAGATTGGACAACATCAACAGATGGGAGCAAGTGGCTTGGTTCTGGGACTTCTTAGAGTTAATAGGGCAGACAAAACATTCTATGAAAAGAATAGAACTCACCCCTTACAGACCCATCTCCTTCATAGTCTGCTCTGGAGTCTGCAAGAAACTATGGTGAGTTCATGTGGCCCCTTGAAGGCAACTGTTATGATAGGGTCCTCAACAGAAATTGGCTTGGAGGAAGGTCAGATTTAAGGGCAAAGTGGGGTGAATGGTGATCTGCCAGGGTCCCCGACTTCTGGGCTCGAACAGTGATCCAGCAAAGGACGTGGAGAAACAACAGTCAGATAGATAAAAGAACTGAGAGGAGATGGTAACATGGAAGCCAAGGAAAGAGCGTATCCCAAGGGAAAGAGGAGCAAAGAGTAGCACTGAAAACTACAGGAGGTCCAGGGGAACAAGGACTGAGAAAAGGTTCGTCAAGTGAGCCTTGAAGAGATTCTTGGTAAGCTTACAGAAGGCAAATTTGGGGAACAGTGTGCTTGGAGCCAAGTCACAAGGAGCTGAGTTGAAGATGGTTGTAAATACGCTGTCCAGTTACCACAGATGAGTTGCTGCAACAAGCCATGTAAAGGCAATCCTGACTGAAAAAGGCGGATCAAAGAAAGGTGGGAAGTCTGAGAGCTCTCCTGATGGGCATGGGATGCTTAAAAGACCTAGAGGAAGGTCTCCAGCTGGATGGGACATCCTGCCTCTTGAACATAGCCAAGAATACCACTTCTGGGTGAGAAGTTGGGGCTCCCTTGTGTCTGAAGAGCTACCCCAGTGACAAGCACAGGTCCCACACTCTATACGTGTCCTGTGTAGACAGATCCACCCCACATTGGCTTCTTCATGGGTCTGTGGCGAATGGAATCTTTTCAAACAGAGCTCCCATGGCCACCCCCGTGTTGGTGGTCACACAAAGGTCTATCTGAAAATTCTACTAACCTGCTCTGGGAGGCAACCCCCTTCTGGGAACGCCATGGTAGCTGTTCTTCTTCCAGGATCCCCCCGGCCAGCATCACTGCTGGGGAAACTCCCAGGAGCCCTGAGTGAGCCAGGAGTGGGCAGAGGCATCAGTTTATACTGGTGCCTCCAACACTGAAGGCTCCTAGCTTTCCCTTTGCAATCAAGTTCGCCAGCGTGGGTGCCTTAAATCCCTGCTAGAATATCAGCAGACTTCACTCACTAAGTGCTTCTGTTGCCTGGGACCTCTCCCTCACCTAAGGAGAGATGCACTGGATCTGGGCCCGACTGGATTAGGACAGCCCTGAGACAAGATGGTTAAGGGTGAGCTCTGAGTCTCTAGCTGCACTGAGATTCCAGCACCTTAAGAGGAAGATGCATTAACTATTCACCCTCCTCCACTTTACCAGGATATGGTTTGGGAGCTGACATTAATGATCTGCTAAGAGTTAAGCATTAATTAAGAGCTGTAGCAGGTTTTTAGCTGCATCAATGTGGGCACAAGCAAGCCCAAAGCTATGGGAGGGGTCACAAGGTTTCCTGTGGAGACCATCCATCCAGGATCACAGAAATAAAAGCAAAACAACAGCAAGATCACTGGAAACATACTAGTCTCTTTTAAAGACAATTTCTAGTGATTTAATTTTCTGTCTCCTTCATATCCCAATCAATCTTTCTCCTTTCTTCAGTCATTATTAGGAAGAGGTTTGAAAAAAGAAGAGAACACTATAGCAAAATTAGGCAAAATGTCAGCTGGATGCTTAATACCAAGATTTTTTGTTGACCCTAGGTCAAGGACTAGAGAGCCAAGAATAATAAGAAAATGATGGGACAGGGCTTCATGGGGAAGTGGACCTGGTAATTATGGAGTCCAGACATGAGTAAAGTAGGGTCAGAACAGAAATTGCAATGAAAACAAAGAATTGATTGAGGAGAGAGGAAGAAGCAGAGATGGAAGAAATGGGGATTGTGACCAAATAGGATAATTTCAGACTTCATGATTTTGAAGTTTCATAAGATGGTAAGTAAGACCTAAGGGATGGACCACTCGTGAGTGACTGAGGTGGAGCAGAGATGTAAGTGGTGGAAATGGAGGCAATTGATAAAGTAGAGGTCTTGGGTGTTGGAGGGAACATTTTTGGAAGATATTCATGGAAGGACCTGTCTATGAAGAAAGGCTTTGGGTTGAAGAGAAGTCGGAGGAGCTCCTCAGGAAGACTTCTTTATGAATAGAGCATTTATTGTCAGGCTTTTGTGATGGATTGACTCATTTTCCTGAACTATTTTTACTTCTCTTCTTTCTTTCTTTCTTTCCTTCTTTCTTTTTCTTTCTTTCTTTCTTTTTCTTTCTTTCTTTCTTTCTTTCTTTCTTTCTTTCTTTCTTTCTTTCTTTCTTTCTTTCTTTCTTTCTTTCTTTCTTTC
>JAJPUD010002199.1:295602-343415 GCA_023553655.1 Myrmecobius fasciatus | reverse complement strand
TGGTCAAAGGATATGAACAGACAATTTTCAGAGGATGAAATTAAAACTATTTATAGTCATATGAAAAGGTGCTCCAAATCACTATTGATCAGAGAAATGCAAATCAAGACAACCCTGAGATACCACTTCACACCTGTCAGATTGGCTAAAATGACAGGAAAAGTTAATGATGAATGTTGGAGGGGATGTGGGAGGGCTGGGACACTGATGCATTGTTGGTGGAGCTGTGAAGGGATACAGCCATTCTGGAGAACAATTTGGAGCTATGCTCAAAAAGTTATCAAACTGTGCATACCCTTTGACCCAGCAGCATTTCTATTGGGCTTATATCCCAAAGAAATCATAAAGGAAGGAAAAGGCCCCACATGTGCAAGAATGTTTGTGGCAGCCCTTTTTGTAGTGGCTAGAAACTGGAAATTGAATAGATGCCCTTCAATTGGAGAATGGCTGAATAAATTATGGTATATGAATGTTATGGAATATTATTGTTCTGTAAGAAATGACCAGCAAGATGATTTCAGAGAGGCCTGGAGAGACTTACATGAACTGATGCTGAGTGAAATGAGCAGAACCAGGAGATCATTATACACAGCAACAACAGTACTATATGACGATCAATTCTGATGGACATGGCTCTCTTCAACGATGAAATGTTTCAAACCACCTCCAATTGTTCAGTGAAGAAATCCATATACACCCAGAGAGAGGGATGTGAAATGTGGACCACAACATAACAATCTCATACTCCTTGATTGATGTTTGCTTACATTGTGTTTCCTTTATCTGATATATCGTTTGTGTAGACAAGATTTTTCTTGCACAACAATGACAAGTTTGGAAATATGTATAAAAAAAAAAAGACTAGGTCAAATGGTAAAAAAAGGTACAAAAAATCAATGAGAAAAAGAGTGACTTAAAAAGTAGAATTGGTCAAATGGAAAAGGAGATACAAAAGTTCACTGAAAAAAATAATTCCTTAAAAATTAGAATTTAGCAAATGGAAGGTAATGACTTGATGAGAAATTAAAAATGAATAAAACAAAATGAAAAGAATGAAAAAACAGAAGACAATTTGAAATATCCCATTAAAAAAACAACTGTCATACTCAAATAAGGAAGTGATTGCGTCTAAATACAGATTGAAAGATAATTATTTTTAACTTTACTTTTCTTGAGGAACTTTTTTTTGGGGGGGATCTATGTTTTCTTTCACAACATAACTTGTATGGAAATATTTTGCATAATTCCAGATGTGCCTTCTCAATTGGAGGGGAGGAGGAAGAGAGAAATGTGGAATTCAAAGTTTTAAAAACAAATTTTGAAAATTATTTTATATGTAATTGGGAAAAATAAAATATCAAATAAATATTTGAAAAGTCAAAAAATAAAACAAAACAAAAGATTGACTTGGAAAGTAGATCCAGGAGAGTTAATTTAGGAATTTTTGGACTACCTGAAAGCCATGATCAAAAAAAAAAATTCTAGACATCATCTTTCAAGAAATTGTCCAGGAAAAGTGCCCTGGTAGTCCAGAATTAGAGGATAAAATAGAAATTGAAAGAATACACTGATTACCTCCTGAAAGATATCCCAAAATGAAAACTCCAAGAAATATTATAGCTAAATTCCAGAGTTTCAGGTTAAAGAGAAAATTTTGTAAGTGGTTAGAAAGGAACAATTCAGTTATTATGGAGCAAAAGTCAAGATAACACAAGCGTTAGCAGCTTCAACATTAAAGGATTGGAGGGCTCAAAATACGATATTCCAGAGAGCAAAGGAACTAGAGGATTACAACCAAGAATCACTTACCCAGCAAAACTGAATATAATCCTTCAGAAGAAAAATGGAAATTTAATGAAAAAGAGAGCTGTTGAGCATTCTTCATGAAAAGACCAAAACTGAATAGAAAATCTGACTTTCAAAAACAAGACTCAAGAGAAGCCGAAAGAGATAAATAGAAAAGGGAAATCACAAAGGACTTAATAAGATTAAACAGTTTGCATTCCTACTTGGGAAGGAGATACTCCTAAGAACTTTCTCATTATTGGGGCAGTTAAGAGAAGCATATTTAGACATAAGACATATGTGTGAGCTGAATATGAAAGAATGATATCTAAAAAAAATAAAATTAAGGGGTAAAAAGGAATGTGTTGGGGGAAAGGGCTTCACAGGGAGAGGTATAATTATTTTATACAAGAAAAAAGCTTTTTTAGTAGAGGGGGAAAAGGGAAAGGTAGGGAGAAGTGAGTGAACCTTACTCTCACCAGAATTGGCTCAAATAGGGAATGACATACACTCTAAATTAAGTATAAAAATCTATCTATCTTAACCTACAAGAAAGTAGGAGGGAAAGAGGATAAGGAATGGGTGGAAGTGGGTGATCGAAGGGGCACAGATTGGGGGAGGTGGTAGTGAAAAGCAAAATACTTTTGAGGAGGGACAGGGTGAAATGAGATAGAAAGAATAGAATAAATAGAGTGAGGAATAGGATGGAAGAAAATATAGTTCACAATAGTAACTCAAAAGGATATTTGAAGCAAGTCTCTCTGATAAAGGCTTCATTTCTTTTTTAAAAAAATTTCAATACTATTTTATTTTTCAAAATACATGTAAAAATAGTTTTTAAGATTCATTTCTGGGGAAGCTAGGTGGCGCAGTAGATAGAGCACCAGCCCTGAAGTCAGGAAGACCTGAGTTCAAATCTGGTCTCAGACATTTAACATTCCCTAGTTGTGTGACCCTGGGCAAGTCACTTAACCTCAATTGCCTCAGCAAAAAGCAAAAAATAAAAAAAAATTTAAAAAAGGATTCATTTCTATAAGATTTTGTGTTCCAAATCTTTCTCTCTCTACCTTATCTTCCCCTCCCCAAGACTGCAAGTAATTTGACATAAGTTAAATATGTGTAATTCTTTTAAAAATATTTCCATCTTTGTCATGTTATGCAAGAAAAATCAGACCAAAAGGGGAAAAAGCTTGAGAAAGAAAAAAAACAAACAAACACATATGCTTTGATCTGTATTCAATCTCCACAGTTCTCTCTCTGGATGTAGATGACATTTTCCATCCCAAGTCTATTGGAACTGAAAGATCACATTTCTAAAAAAAACATATAGAGAACTGAGTTAAATTATAAAAAGATGAGTCATTCCCCAATTCATAAATGATAAAAGGATATGAACAATTTTCAAATCTAGCTATAGCCATATGAAAAAAATACTCTAACTTACTATTGATTGGAGAAATGCAAATTAAAACAATTCTGAGGTATCACCTCATAAAAGACCAATGGTGGGGGAGGGATGCAGGAAAAATTAGACATTAATGTACTTTGGGTGAAGTTGTGAACCGATTCAACTATTCTGTGGAGTAATTTGGAACTATGTTTAAAGAGCCACAAGACCATGCATATCCTTTAATCTAGCAATAACACTACTAGGTCTATATTCTGAAAGAGATTAAAAAAAATTCCAAAAAGAAATGGACCTATATGTACAAAAAATATTTATAGCAATTCTTTTCTTAGAAATTGAGGGATGTCCACCAATTGGGGAATGACTGAACAAATTGTGATATGTGATTATAATGGAATAGTATTGTGCTATAAGAAATGATGAGCATGATGCTTTCAGAAAAACCTGGAAACACTTGCATGAGTTGATGCAAAGTCAAATGTATTGTGTACAAAGTAACTGTAATATTGTTAGATGATCAGCTATGAATGATTAGCTATTCTCAATGATACAATGATTTAAGACAACCCTGAAGGATTTGTGATGAAAAATGCTATCCATAACCAGAGAAAGAACTGATGATTTCTGAACAGATTGAAGCATATTTTTTTACATTATTTTTCTTGAGGTTTTTTTTTTGTCTATGCTTTCTTTTACATCATAACTGTTTGGGAAGTATTTTACATAACTACATATATATATATAACCTGTAATGAATTGATTGCTTTCTCAATAGGGTGGAGGTGGGGTGGAAAGGGAGAAAAAAAGAGAATTTGGAACTCAAAGTTTTAAAAACAAATGTTAAAATTTGTTTTTACATGTAACTGGGGAAAAATGAAATACTTAATAATTTAGCTTCTAACTTGGGGGAAATCTTTGAACAAGTTTATTGGATAAAGGTCTCATATTCAAGATATTTAAGGAACTGATTCAAACTTCTAAGACAGAGCTATTCCCCCAGTAGATATATGGTCAAAATATATGAACATGCAGTTTTCAATGGAAGAAATCTAGGCTAGCAACAATTATATGAAAGAATGATTGTAATTATTAAGGACCAGAGAAGTGCAAATCAAAGCAACTGTGGGGCTCCAATTCTCAACTACCTAGCTGGCAAAGATGACAAAAGAGGAAATAACAAATATTGAAAGAGATGTAGGGAAACAGGTATCCTGGTACACTGTTGTTAGAGCTGTGAATTAGTGTTACAATTATGGAAAGCAATTTGGTTGACAAACTGTGCATTTCCTTTGTCCCAGCTGTATAACTAATAGGACTATATCCCAAATAAAGAGGAAACTGTCCTATATGTACAAAAATATTAAATTTTTCTGAGTTGTGTTAGTGAAATTTTCAGGTCTGTTCAAGAATTTGATAGTTAAAAAAAAAAGCAGCACTGATCCTTCTGCTTCCAGGCACATGCTTAGCATTGAACAAATGGAGAATTTTCCTAGGTTGCTAATACACGAGAGAGGGAGAATGGTGAGAATGTGCTTCCTCTCCATTCATAAACTTCCTCCTCAGGAGAACATCCTTCCTCTCACCCTAAGCTGCCAATCCCCAGGTCCATGGTAGCTTTTGCTTAAGGTCATCCGTCTTTTGCATTTTCCTCTTCTATCTTCTGGATTTTTGACAGTTTCTCATAATGGATCAGATATGAAATATTATTATAAATAGATCATAAGAATACAGATTTAGAGCTAGAAGTTATTTGGTTCTATTCCTTCATTTTGTGAGACTGAGGAAATTGAGATTAAGTGATTTGACCAATGTCACTCAGAAGTAACAAAATCAAAAATTGAACCTATATCCTCTGCCTCAAAATCCACAATCCCCTGTGCCCTACAATTATGGTGCCCTCTTCCCTACTTTGTAATCAGCTGAATGTGTCCCAGGCATAGTTACAGCTATTTAGGGACTTAGCTATCTCTGGATATTTCTGTTTATATCCCAAGAGATGGAAGCCTTAGAGGCTCTCTTGGCTCAGCCTCCTTCAAAGCAGATGAGAGTTGACCATCAAAGGCACTTTTGCTCACTGCCATCTCTCTGTTCAGATTCCAAAATGGAATCTGTTTGGCAGAGCAAAATAACATGAGAAGTGTGAGAAGGAAAATCAATGACCGTACAAGAGTCTCTGGAGAAAAAAAAATAACTGGCTTCAGATATGATGTCTGACATGAGATACTGTTGATGGCCTAAGTATGTGGGAGTCTTGAAGTTCAAGTGCTAATTGGAAAAAGCAGCTGGTAGAACAGTACTTCTCAATAGTTACTGAACTAGGAGACTAGTTTCCAGATGTGACATAGAACTAGGGTCTGTTGTTTGTCCTTCTTTCAATTACTTCTTGATTTGCAAGTGAATTGAATTTAGGTGAGGGAGGTATGTGCAAAGTTACCTTTACTCTCTCCTCCAGAGTCATTGGAGTCCAGGGGCAGCACATAGGTCATCCACAACCTGTGGATGGCCCCAGATGTAGTGACATTTTTTTGAGCTAAAGTCTTTCCCAGATTTCATTTTTTCTGGGGCACCCAGTCAGTCATTAAAGACTAGGTAAGAATTGAGGTAAAACTTTGTCTAGTTTTCTTTCACAAAAGAATCATTCTGGATGGGGAAAGCCCTCAGAGTTTCTGGCTAGAACAGAAACAATTGCTATGTACCACTAGGGTCTATAGTTGTTATTTAATATATGAGGATGACATTGTGGAGGTCAGGAATTAGAGAGAATTAGTAGGATGGAACCGATAGTGACTCTAGCAAGTTTTGGCTGTTCTTAGATTATTTAAGATTATTTAGATTAGATTAAGGGTCTTTGACGTATGAAAACGGGACTTGTATGTTCAAGGCGCAAGCCAACTCTGCTGAGTTCAGCCATTTTGTTGATTATTTTGGCTTCCTTAAGGGCAAAAGCAGGGGTGATTACATAATTGTCTCTCTGGCACCAGAGAGAGGGAAACAGCTGCTGTCAGCACAGTGTCAGTACAAGACCTGCTGTCCTGCTGAACAAAACTTACTACTGTCAGCAATGTCCTATGTGCGGGAGGCCTAATGGAGGCTAATGTGCTTGGTCCCTAAGTATCAAGGTTAGTTCTTTCGATTTAAGTCTTAAAGAGAACCATCTAGGAAGAGCTCCTCTGGGGAAGAGTTTCCCTTGACTGTTGTCAAGGTTTTCCTTGTAAATCATTAACCCAGACTGAGGGATACCACAGCCAGGTTAATGGAACAAACAGATTTCTCATTAGGCCCTGCTCTGACGGTGCTCTCCTGAGACCATACCCCAGATAGCAATTTCTCAGAATCAATCTTATATTAGGATTTACTAGAGATAGATCACAAGACCATAGTTTTAGAGCTTAGAGGTCAATTGGGTCTCACTCCTTCATTTTATGAGGGTAAGGAAAAGGAGGCCCAGAAGGTTAAGTAGTTTGACCAATGTCACTCAGTGGTAGCAGAATCAAAACTTGAATCAGTGTCCTTTTGCTCAAAATCTATCCCTTTATCTTTCATATAGCTGAGAATCACAAAGTAATGCTGTGCTGTCCTGTCATATGAAAACAACACGAGTCTCCTTGGGTTTTTAATGGACATAATTTTTTTTCCTAGAGTAAAAAACCTTCTCCCACTCACTCACTCCCTGTTCTCAGCACAATCTCCTAAAGTTAGAAGAGATACCTTTAGGTCTTTTGATCTATTTTCCACCTTATTCTTACCTCTTATTTCCTCTCAACCTGCCAGTCTCATGACTTGTAACTTATTTCTGAAGTTCTTCAAAAAAAACTGATTGAAGAACCATGCTCAGCAAACTGCCAATATCACATAGTGACAGAGAATATTTTTTTTTCATTAGGGAGGAAACCAATGCCTTATTATGACTCTTCTTCTACCAATTCCATCCCCTATAAAATCTTCCCCCACTAATTCTTTCACTCAGTAAGGTTGACCAGTGAAGTCCTAAAAGCCCTGCTGTTTTTTGCTGTACAATACCACTCCATGGAGATTGTAAGCATTATGATTCATTTGCCACTTACTACTACCCCCAAGACAAACAAAGCTCTGCCACTTGTGACCTTCCCTATGTCCATATTACTTAATCATTGACTGTTTAGGAGTAAACTATATCCAACCCTCAAGATGTAAGCTCCTCCAGAGCAGAAATTATCTCAGTCTTTGTATTTGTATTCCTAGCACCTAGTTCAGTAATACAACATAAGAGATAGTTTATAACTATTTGGAAAAATAGGTAAAGAGGGAGTACTGCTAAATTCTTTCTATGACACAATATGGCACTGATACCTCAGGCAGGAAAGGCCAAAACAGAAAGAAAATTACAAACCAATCTCCCTAATGAATATTGATGCAAAAATTTTAAATAAAATACTTGCAAGAGATTACAGCAACTTTTCAGCAGGATAATACATGATGACCAATTGGGATTTATACCAGGATTGCAGGGCTGGTTCAATATTAGGAAAACTGTCACCAAAATTGACCATATCAATAGCAAAACCAAAAGAAATCATATGATAATTTCAATAGATGCAGAAAAAGCTTTTGACAAAATACAGCACCCATTCCTATTAAAGAGTATAGAGATAAAGAAAGCTTTTCTTAAAATAATAAACAGTATTTAACCAAAACCTATAGCAAGCATTATTTGTAATGGAGAGAAGATGAACACTTTCCCAGTAAGATCAGGGGTGAAACAAGGATGCCCATTATAATCATTATTATTCAGCATTGTACTAGAAATGTTGGCTTTAGTAATAAGAAAAGAAAAAGAAATTTAAAAGAATTATAATAGGCAATGAGGAAATAAAACTATCACTCTTTGCAGATGATATGATGATATACTTAGAGAATCCTATAAAATCATCCAAAAACCTACTGGAAGAAATTCACAGCTTTAGTAGAGTTACAGGATATAAAATAAATCCACACAAATTATCAGTATTTTTATATATTATTGACAAAGCCCATCAGCAAGAGAGAGAAATAGAAATTCAATATAAAATTACTTTAGACAAAATAAATTACTTGGTGGGGTGTCTATCTGTCAAGACAAACTCAACAACCATATGAACACAATTATAAAACACTTCTCACATAAATAAAATCAGATCTAAATAATTGAAAAAATATCAATTGTTTATGGTTAGGCCAAGCTAATATAATAAAAATGACAATTCTGCCTAAATTGGTCTACTTGTTCAGTGCCATATTAATCAAACTGTCAAAACAGTATTTTATAGAACTAGAAAAAATAATTTAAAAAATTCATCTGGAAGAACAGAAGATCAAGAATATCAAGGGAATTAATGAAAGAAAAAAAGAACACAAAGAATGGTGGTTTAGTAGTAACAAACCTAAAACTATATTATAAAGCAGGAGTCATCAAAACCATTTGGTACTGGCTAAGAAATAGAGTGGTGGATCAGTGGAATAGATTATATACACATGAAACAATAGTCAAGACCTATTGCAATCTAGTATTTGATAAATCCTCAAACTCCAGCTTCTGGAAGAACTCACTATTTCACAAAAATTGCTAGGAAAGCTGGAAAATAATGTCAGAAAATTGGCATAGACTACATCTCACACCAAAATAAGGTCAAAATGGGTACATGATTTGTGTATAAATGATGAAACTATAAATAAATTATGAGAACAAGGGATAATTTACCTATCAGATCTTTGTAGGCAGGAGGAATTTATGACCAAAGAAGAAAGACAAAATGGACAGTTTTGATTGCATTAAATTAAAAAAGTTTTGCATAAACAAAGCCAACAGACACAAGATTAAAAAGGAAAGTACAAACCTGGGAAAAAATCTTTACAGCCCATATTTCTGATAAAGTTCTCATCTTTAAAATATATAAAGAACTGTGCCTAATTTACAAGAATGTGTCATTCCTCAATTGATAAATAGTCAAAGGACATGAAAAGACAATTTTCAGATGATGAAATTAAAGCCATTTATAATTATATGAAAAAATACTCTAAATCACTATTGATTAGAGAAAAAGAAATTAAAACAACTCTGAGATACCACCTCATATCTCTCAGATTGACTAAGATGACAGGAAAAAAATAATGATAAATGTTGGAGGGAATGTGGGAAAACTAGAACACTAATGCATTGTTGGTGGAGTTGTGAAATAATTTGGAGAACAATTTGTAACTATGCCCAAAGGACTATAAAAGTGTCCATACCCTTTGACCCAGCAGTGCCATTACTGAGTCTGTATCCCAAGGAAATTATAAAGGAGAGAAAAGGACCCTCATGTGCAAAAACGTTTTTAGCAGCTCTTTTTGTGGTAGCAAATAATTGGAAAAGGAGTGGATACTCATTATTTGGGGAATGGCTGAACAAGATGTGGTACATTAAGGTAATGAAATATTATAGTTCTATAAAAATGATGAACAAGCAAGTTATAGAAAGGTCTGGAAAGATTTACGTGAACTGATGCTGAGCAAAACAAGCAGAACCAGGAATATATTGTTCACAATAACAACAAGAATGTGTGATGATCAACTATGAAAGACTTGGTTCTTCTCAACAATTTAGTGATCCCAATAGACTTTGGACAGAAAATGCCATCTGCACCCAAAAAACATCTAAGGAGACTGAATGTAAATCAACACATGCTATGTTCACTTCTTTTTTCTGTTTTTTTTTAAATTTCTCCCATGATTTTTCCCTTTTGCTCTGATATTTCTCTCCCAACATTATTCATAAAGCAATGTGTATTATTAAAAATAAATAAACTTGCTGCAATTTTTTAAAAGAGTTTATAAATGCTTATTGATTGACTTATTAATTGATTGTTTTATAGAGAAGATAGGCAGGAAGTAAGGAGACAAAATGAATAGAACACGACCTAGATTCAGGAAGATCTGAATTAAGTCCAACTTTAGTTGCTTCCTAGCTGTAGGACCCTTGGTAAGTCATTAATCTCTCTCATTATCAGCTTCCTCTTCTATAAAATTGGGATAATAATAGCATTTACTTTACAGGGTTGCTGTAAAAATCAAATAAAATAATATACATACAGTATTTAATGTAGAGAGCTATATAAATGCTAGATATTATTATCACTGTTATTAGAGTGGAATTCGAGTTGTTGAAGGCTAAACCAAAAGAATACAAGTTTTGGCAGAATTTGCCAGCTTGGAAAAGCTTTGAGCATAATCTGAGCAAACCCCCCCCAAAAAACCCCAAAATAAATCAATTTTCTGAGGCCCAACCAACAGAAATTCTTATTATTAGTAAGCTGGTCTCTTGGTGATGAAGTCATGGCAACCTATAAAACAAATAAAAAAGAAGAAAAAAAAACAACAACCACAAAATGGATTCAGAAAATATTCTGAGATTATTCTTATTTATTCCAATCCCTTTCATCTTTAGATTCAATATTAGAACAAAATGAGATAGTCATAGGTCATTCGGAAAATTAACAAAAAGAGATTTACCTAAATATGGCAAGAAAATGATATTCAAAAGGAAAAGTTAGGTATCTTATAGGTATTAAGACATATCAAGGGGATTCAATTGAAGGACGCTGCCTTGGTTGAGTTCTCCATTGTGATCCATTAGTCAAGCATCTGAGTCTCTGGAGCTTCTTTTGTCTACTCTGTACCCAGGTGATGAGGCAGTCATGAAACAGAGCAATTTGCCCCCTAAGCCAACTAAGTCTTGGGGAAATTATCAATACTTTTAAAGGAAAAAATTAACCCAACTTGCATGGAAGAGTGTGTGTAAACTTTTAAAGCGCTTGTGACAGAATGGTGGGAAAGGATGTAAAGGTGCTAAGAGTCTTGCTCTTCTTAGATTATTAATTTTAACTTTACTGTTGGTATTCTAAATGTAAGATGCCTCTCTAATTGCCTATATCACTTGAGTTACCGAAACATATTAACTGTGATAGGCTCTTCTATAAATGAAATCAGAAAAAAGAAGTTGCAATTAAATTGAAAGATGGTTCACAGGATTTTTTTTTGAAAGAAGCAAATAAAAGGAGTACAGTTGGTTTTATTAGGCACCTAGAGGCAATAAGAAACAATTTCATGGGACATTTGGTTATATCATACTTCAGTGCTCATGATGAGTATTTTCAAAAAGATCATCATGAAAACAATTGAAGCTTGTGTATCAACATCCACTGTGGATGATGAAGAGGTAAAGAAACTATGAAGAACTTGAGGAAAACATCTCCAAATTAAATAAGTTTATAATTTGATAGAATGGGAACAGGCGAAGATATTAAGATACACATATATACATCTATGAATGTATTTATCCATATATATATATGTATATACTATACATGTATATACCTATATGTATATAAACACACATACACAATTATTTCTTACTGATGTTAGAATAATTAGTAAATTTAGTTGTTTGTGTACAATCAGACTACTAAACTTGTCAGAGCAGAGATTACAATTAATGCAAAACTAGAAGAATAAATATGAGAAAAAGACATGGCATGCAAATGAATCATTTTCATCCTGACAGATCCAAATAATTTATAACAAAAAATGGGCAATGGGCAAAATAAAGAACATAATCACAAACAATGGAATTTTCATGTAGAAATTTAATCAATGTAAATAAATTACTTTAATAAGTAGGTCCCAAATGCCTAAAAGCAATACTTGACTTATTTGTAAAATTAAAAAAAAAAGATACTAAGCAGAGATAGCAACAATTTAGAATATACAATTCATAAAATCATATAGACAAGGATGAAGGAAGATTATAAACAATATTACCACATGAGAGAAATGTTTGTCTCTCTTATACTAATAACCAATCATTAATTTTTCTATTTCTTTATTTAGAAATAAGCCCCTGTAGATTATGACCAATCTTTAAAGGATTTTACTGAATTTGTCCCAGAATTTACCCACCTAAACCAACATATCTAGGTAGAATTGTTATCCCACTGAACCAGAAAACCTGACAAAGACAATGTCATCTACATAAATTCCAGTTCATAGAATTTCAATCAGACCGGCTTGGGTGGGAGATAGATCCCTTTGTCTAGATTGCTTGAGGCTGGGGGTGGTCTGGGAGTAAGAGAGCCATAAAGTCAGCTCCAAACTCATCTCCCTCCATTCCTTCCCCCCATCCCCTATTTGATAGGTTCCCCTTTCATTATAAATTCATTCTTTTATTAATTGTTAACCAATCAGTTAACTAGAGTTTCAGTTAAGCAATCATTCCCAATTATTGGGAACAGTCAATCTTCCAAGGCTATATAAATATCAAGATGGTTCACATGGTCTTTGATTTAAAAAAAAAAAAAGCCAAATTTGGGTAGCTAGATGACATGGGGGATAGAGCACTGGCCCTGAATCAGGAGAAGTTCAAATCTGGCCTCAGATAATATTTACTAGCTGTGTAAGCCTGGGTAAGTAACAACCCCAATTGCCTCTCAAAAAAAAAAAAGAAAAAGAAAAAGAAAGAAAGAAAAAAAAAACCCGAAGTCAAATTGAACATTCTTTTATTAAGCAAATACTTAGTCATAATTAGTAAAATGATTATTCAGAAACTATGTCTCTTAAAATTTTTATATTATCATACACAAAAATCAGAAGTATATGGTAAAACAAATTTTAAGATGGTTTGTTAAGAGATCCAAATAAATAAAGTCATCTCAAAGGCATTTAAAGTGAAAATTAAAGAACAATAAATAGAAGAAAAATAGTAGATTTTTGCAACATTCTCCTACATCACCAAAGACAGTGGTCACTATGTTTGACCCTGAAATGATCTTGAGGAGGACAAAGAGGAGAAAAGCAGTTAAATGAGACTAACACTACAAAGAGGAAATTTATGCTTAAGACAATGTAAGTGTGAAAGTATTGAAATATCATTTTACAAGAGAGCTGAATGAGAGGAAGATACCATCATGGGGAAAAATCTTGAATTTTATTAGTATTCCTTTCCCTTTTCCACCAAATAACTGAAAAGATTTTAACCCTTCATGATTATAATTCTATTTTTATGAAATGTTTATGAAAGTAATCTACTTGAATCAAGGACAATCTAAAAGAGTGTTAATAGACAAAAGCCAAATTAATTTCTCTTTGACACAACTGCCTTTCAAATATTTGGAAACAGTTATCATAACTCTCTAAGTTTTCTCTTCTTTGGGGTATACTTTCCCAGTTCTTTGAATAGAAAGTCCTGTGGTATGATCTTGAGACACCCCACCATAATATTTATTCTCCTCTAAACCTCAGATAACTGTCATATTGTAGGAAGAATCTTGAATTTTTACTTAGAGTGACAGAATTGAAAGAAGTCATAAAATAGTAGTAGACAGGGGTAACAGAGAGCAATAGGATAAGAATAGACTAGAATCTTAGAGATAATTTACTACAACTATCAACAAGAAACTCCTCTATATAATTTATGAGAAATGGCCATTTAGTGTGACTTTAAGAGGTTAATAGACATTCCAAGGACATATAGCAGAGACAGAATTCAAATCTAGGTCTTACTATGGCAGTTCTAGACCCTATATTTTGACTATTATTGTTATCATGTTGTCTCTGATTTCTTCCATCATCTTGATTTTAGTACATGTTTGAAAATAAGGATCCTTTGGGCTGCCCTGAACTTTTCAGTTAGTTTTGTTGGAAGTAGATAGTATGCAAAAAAAAAAAAAAAAAACCAAACAAAACCATAAATTCCACAAAATAACTCAAAAATTGAAAAACAAAAACTTTCAAACTTTTGTCTACAGTAATATTATGTTTTCTACTTGGAATGGGGAAGGAAAGGACTCAAGTATTGCTAATGTTTAGTGACAAGAATGTCTATCTCATACATTCTTAAGTGACCTGTAAAGAAAAAATTCCCAATTGTAGTGAGGCAGCAGTGGGTCAAGGATAGGTCAGTTCCTTATTTGTTTGTTTTCTCCTGCAAGGGCTATTTCAGATATTCTATTCTTTCCCAATTCACCTAACCATTCCAACCTCCTCTTTAAAAAAAAGTATATATATATATATGTCTATTTTAATATACTGTCACTTCCCAATATGTCTCCTTTCAACTGAACACCTTTCAAAACTAGACGCAGTTAAGTAAAATTAAATTCACATTTCAATTATGCATGAAAATATTTATCTATTTAACACCTAAGATCCATGGCTGAGAGTTGAGAGACATTCATCTGGAACTTCTGGAATCAGTTCTTTAAAATCACCTTTGGTTACTACACTGATTTGAATTCTGAAGTCTTTCAATATTATTTTCCTTTATCTTACTAGGGCCATTGTATAAATTGTCTTCTTAGTTTTACTAACTGCACTCTACACAAATTCATATAAGTCTTCCCAAATTTCTATGAATTCTTCATATTTGTTCCTTCACATACTATATTTTTTCCTTTGGTCGATAAGCATTTAAATGCTTAGTAGTCTTTCTATACTAAGTGGGTACCTATTTCCATCCAGTTCTTTGTTACTACAAAAGTACTGCTATATATACATCTTGCACATTATATAATATACATATCTATGTAGATAGATATTATTATACTCATGTAAGCTTTCTCTTTTATTCCATTGGAATATGCATCTACTAGTAGTATCACTGGGTTGAAAGGTCAGAACAGTTTAGTGTCTCAAAACAATCATAATTGCAAATAGTCTTCCAGACTAGTTGGACATCAATTCAAAGTTTCATATTGCTTTATTTTATATTCTTTAAATTGTTAGTGATTTGGAAGATTTTTATTACTATTTATGTATTTATTTAGTATTAAATGTTATTAACATTCAATCATGTTAATTAATTAGATAAATAATTATATTAATAGTAATAAATTATTAAATATTTATATATTTAAGTATGGCTTTTGATAATTTGGATTTCTTTTTCTAAAAACTGCATATTCATATCCTTTGGCAATTTATTAATTAGGCAATGCTTTTATCCTTATACATTTATATAATTCCACATATCTTGGTTAAAAGACTTTTGTCAGAGAGATTTACTATAGATTCTCCTCAATTAATTGTTTTTTTCTTATTCTATCTACATTAATTTTCTTCATGCAAAGCTGTTCAATTTTACATAATCAACACTATCTATTTTATCTTTAAAATGACCTTTTTCACATATTTTTATTAAGAATTCTCCCCCAGAAGACTTATATGACCTTATACTAAGGAGAACAAACAGCAATATTATTATTTTTTTAATTAAAGTTTTTTATTTACAAAACATATGCATGGGTAATTTTTCATCATTGACCCTAGAAAAGCTTTCTGTTCCAAATTTTTCCCTCCTTCCCCCCAGCTCTTCCCTTAGATGGCAGGCAGGACGTCTAATACATGTTAATTATGCTAAAATACTAGACAAATTGAATATATGTATACATATTAATACAGTTATCTTACAAGAAAAATCAGATCTATAAAGAAAAAAATCTGAGAAGGAAAACATAATGCAAGCAAACATCAATAGAGAGTGTGAAAATGTTATATTGTGGTCCACATTCAGATCCCTCTCTCTGGGTGTATATGGTTTTCTTCACTGAACAACTGTACTTTATTTGCAGAAGAGAAAGAAAATGATGAATGAATGAAAAAGAAACTACTTCAGATCACTATATCTAAATTAATTTACCAGCTGGTCTTTGATGAAAAAAACTGATTTTTTTTCACACTTTTTTAAAATTCTTTTTTACTCATCAGGATTACTGGGGAGTAAAAGGGGGAATAACACACCAAATCTATTCTACTCTTATTTGCTACTAGAGCATTACATTGAACATCTATTCCAATTTGAATTAATCACTTTCAATTTCTTAGTATTCTTGAAAATATTCACAAAATGTATATGCTACAGAACACACTTTTAAAATCCTTGTTTCATTTGTGTGGGTCAAACAGCAATATTATAAAGAAAATAAATTGTAAAAAACTTAGTAAATCTGATCAGTACACCACAATATACCACAATTCCAAAGGTCTCATGATGAAAAATTCTATCCACCTCCAGATAGAAAAATAATGGACTCAGAAAATAAAGAAGCATGTTTTTAACTTTTCTTTATTTTTCTTCCTTCCTACCCCAATCATGGTTAATATGGAAATATGTTTTGCATGACTTAATATATATAATGAGAATCGTATTTCTGGCCTTCTCTGTGGCAGCTGGGAAATGAAATAATTTGGAAAATAAAAATAAAAAGAATTTCCCTCAACCATATTTTTGCAAAGTTCTCCCTTATTTTACTTTAATTTATTGTAGGTTGTATATCCACTTGGACCTTATTTTGGATGACAGTCTAAACAATTTCAGCCACACTATGTTCCAGTTCTTTGAGAAGTTTTTGTCAAATAAGTTTTTATCCAGTATCTGGTATTCTGTGTTTATATTACTTAATATACCATTTTCAGTTCCTTTTTTACAAGTTAATTTACAGTTTCTTCAATATCTAGGTATGTACAATTTGAGATTTCTTTCAGAATTCTGCTTATTCTCTTTATTTTCATTCTGTTCTGTGGTTTTTGTAACTTGAGAAAGTATTCTTACATGATTCCTTGGAATATGTTGTACAGTTATTTGGTTTCACTGAGTGTTTAGGGAGCCCAATGATGTATAATTTTTTACTCCTCCAGATTTATAGATTAACTATATTTAATAAGAGGTATCTCATGTGTGTTAAATTTTCTATTAATTCTAGTAGCTTATTAACTTGTCTTTCATACTTTTGTTCTAATATTTCTTGTTTTTGAGTTCTGTTTATCCCATTCTATTTTTCACTACCTTACTATGGTTTTCTAGCTTTTGTTCTAAAATTGTTCATTTATCTCCTAAGTTATTTTTTGCTAAAGTTAAGTTTCATTTATTGTCTTTCTTCTCATTCTCCCATCTATTTTTGGTATTTTTGTAGCCCATCATTTCTTATTTCTTGCAAATCTCCTTCCTTGATACTTCTTTCAAACCTCTCTTAGTTCTAGAATAGTTGGTTTTATATCACTCTGTTTCTTCAGTGCAAGACCCAAGGTTTCACAGATATACAACAATGAGGTCGTCACAATGGCTCTGTAGACCTTCAGTTTGGTAGCCAATTTAATATTTTTTTTCACCCACACTTCCCTTCGGAGCCTCCCAAACACTGAGCTAGTTCTTGGATTGCATGTGTCAATCTCATTATCAATGTAGACATCTCTGAAAAGTATATTGTCAAGATAAGTGAACTTATTCACAGCATTCAAAACTTCACCATTTGCTGTAACTGATAGTTCCTCATGTGGATGGTGTAGTGCTGGCTGATGGAGTTTCTGTGTTTTCTTGATGTTGATTGTTAGACCAAAATTAGCACAAGCAGCAGAGAATTGAGTCATATTTTGTAACATCTCAGCTTTGGAGATTGCATTGAGTGCACAATCATCTGTGAACAAACAATCATGCACCACCATTCTCTCCACTTTAGTTTTAGCTAAAAACTGAAGTATACCAGCACCATGCCGGGAAACTGAATTGCTTCCTTTTGAATTGTCTCAGGAAGATTTTGAAGACTTCCCGGCAGGATAAGATACTAAATACTGAGGTACTTTTTTGAATTAAACTGCTAAGCATTTCAATTCTACTGCACAGAGAGCAACTCTGTTGTGTTGGCCACATTGTTCCAATGCCAAATATATGCTTGTAAAAATGCTCAAAAAGTGGTCAGAAAAAGCAATACATGGATACTCTCAAGGTTTCTTGTAAGAACTTTAGAATTGATTGCATGATATGGGAGACACTACAACAGGACCATCCAGCATGACGTGCCCTTTTCAAAGAAGGTGCTATGCTCTATGAGCAAAGCAGAAGAAATGTGAGGTGTGCAAAGTTGGAGAATCCAACCTAAATGTTTATAGGAACTATTTATGTCTGACCTGTGTCAGATCATTCCATTCCATTGTTCTGGTCAGCCACAGTTGGACACACTGTAACTCAACATAAGGATATCATTTTGGTCCTCTTCAAGGTGGAAATTAAAGCTAGTGAGCAGTCATATTGAGCTTTTAGTCTTCACTTTAGAGTAGGCTGGTCAAGTCCCATTGATAATATCTCCTTTACCTAGTTCATTCTAGCAGACTTGGTTTGGGACACTGAGGCAGAGATTATGGCTCTGAATGGGGTACCTTAAGCTCAATTTCTACTTTTTTATGCTCTTAACTTTTTGATAATACTTAATGAAGTATCTGAATCAAATCCCTGTGATCTCTAGTCTCTGATTACAATTGTATATTGGAATGCTGACCCAGGGCTGGGTCCTGCTCCCTTCAACAATTCTTACTGAAGCTTCTAAACCAATGTCCCCTCACACAGTCCTGAATAGATGTGGGAACCATGGGACCTTTCCATAAAGAGAATTAATAATAACAGTAATAAAAATGATAAACAACTGTGACAGTGTTTTTTTATCTTTTCATAGATTTGCAAAATATTTTACATATTGTTCCACATTATCCTCACAATGATCATGTGAGATAGGTGCTATTATTTTCCCCATTTTACAGATGATGAAACAGGTTGAGAACAATTAAATGACTTATGTATAACCAGACAACTAGGCAGAGTCTGGGGTAGACTTCAACTAGGTTTCCTTGACTCCAAGTCCAGTTCTTTATATTATTGAGTTTTATATTCTGGGGCTTATTATGTCATCCTTTAGTGTGTGTGTGTGTGTGTGTGTGTGTGTGTGTGTGTGTGTGTATTACCTCACTGGTGTTTCTCCTATTTGATATATCCTGTTTGTCCATCCTCTGTTTCCTTTGACACTTTTTTCTTATTGTTCTTGAGGCAGGCTTAGACAGAAAGGGGCTTAACTGGAATTTTATACATGGCCATCTTTGCAGGAAGTCTTTCTCAATTCCTTCTTATTAAGAAGTAAATAACATTAGGAGAATATGTCCTATATGAATATTTGTAAAGCTTAATGCAATACAAAGTTTTTAGAATCATATTTTTCATCTATCATCTCTCCTCAAACACTGATGGAAATAGCTTAAGATCTTGAACTGAAGAGCTTTGAGAGTAGTAATGTTCTCCAAGCCACCAGACCTGCTCCTATCCCAGCTCTGATAGCCATCACTGTGGAGAAATTTATTTTGGAAAAGGGGTCCATCTTTCTCCTCAATACTACCAATGAATGTTCACCAAATGCCATTAACAGGCTCAAGAACCCTGGAAATGATAGCCAGATCATTGATCTTTCCTCCATCCAGCTTTCATAGTCATTAAGTCATCATACAGGGAGGTGGTTCATGTGGAGAAGGGATCAGCAATCTCTGTCAATTTCCAACCAATTGCCACTCACAAGTATTAGAAATAGAAATACTTCCTACCAGTGTGATATTTCCTACCAGTTTCTATTACCTGGGAAGCGATTTCTATGAAGATACAGCCTGGCAACTGTTCCTGCAGTGCTACAGCTGCATTTCTTTAGAGACACAGAAAAGAAAGTTCTTGACACTAAAGTCATTGAAACTATAAATTTATATGATTTTACCAATGGGAATTATATTAAAGAAGAGTCATTATCATTTGCTATATTCTAAGGATAATGGAACCTTCTCATATGACTTCTAGTTCTTCCACATATGATGTCTCCCCCAGCAGAATGTGAGCACCTTGAAAGCAGGGATTATCTTACTTTTTTATGTCCCTAGTGTTTAGCACAATGTTTTGCACATCATAAACATGTAATAAATGCCTTATTCATTAATTCATTATTCAACAACTTGAGATGACTGTGCTGTATTGCTTGAGGAACCCTAGCACAGATGGGGATGTTTTTTTCACACTCTAACAGGACCTTGATTGAGTAATATGTAAATCCAGGGTTTTCCATAAGGGGAAAAAAATTTAGTTAACAACTATTTCCAAAATATGTTGATGAGGTAGTACTTTTCAACTATCTTTGCTTTACATATTAATAAAGAAATTCAAGAAATAATTATACCATTACCTCACAGCATCTTATGCAGCTATTAAGAAGAAAAAAAAAGTCATTAGCTAATGATAAGCCAGGAGAAAAATGGATAAAGAGCTTAGTAAAAGAGATACTTTTCTGTCCTTGAGAAATACACTATAACCCAAAAGGTTTTTCCTAGTTACTTTTTTCTTTGTGCCCATAATGTGTACAAGTCAAGGAAAGGTCAATATGTAAAGTGAAAAGTTGGCATTCAAGCCTTGCTATATCAGTATCAGTTCCAGAAATGGGCAGTTTAAAAATGATGAGCCAGTCCTCAAACCTACCTAGAAGAATGCTTTGAACATAGTAGATGCTTAACATATGCTTGTTGAATTGAATTGCAAATCTTCAAGTGCTATATAAATAGGAATAATTGTGTTTTGTTTCTTTGTAAATATGACAACATGTCAGCATACAGAAACATCAGTAGAACTAAAGAATGGGATGAGACTGTAGGTGTGGAGGTCAAGTTCATTTCTTTTAGGTGAAATATTTCCCTTATGTCTTTTATTTCCTTTTAAGTTCACTTCTAGTTGTATTGATTTGGTGCTTACATTTGTGGATTATTCAGGTCAGATTTTTTAAACTAAGTGGAAAGTCTGATACTTGGGTTCAAAAATTCAACAGTGCTGCACTCCTAAAAAAATGTATTGGAGATGTGGTGAGTTAACAGTTTTTGCAAAAATATCTTAACACTCCAGTGGACTTTAAGCTTCATGAGAGGGTCAAGTATAATATGAATGCTAATTTAATTTGGCAAAAATAACTAAGATTTTAGCTTGCATCTAGAGGGAGGTTATAGCTATATCAGAGAAATCCAAAAGTAGTATGAGCTTCTTCAGGAGACAGTGTATTCTTTCTCAGGGGAAATCTTAAAGCAGAAGTTATATACCCTGACCATTTGAAGAGGGCAGTATAAAGAATATTAAAGTAGAACCTAGGCAATTTGACTTTGTGATTTGGTTATAGGTCTCCCACAGGCTGTCTTGGACCTTCTTCTCTTTTCCCTCTATACTACTTCCCCAGTGATTGTTATGCCTGTCTCAATTTCCCTCAGTTACTATCTCAGTCTCCCTCAGTTACTATCTCAGTCTCCCTCAGTTACTGTCTCAGTTTCCCTCAGTTGCTGTCTCAGTTTCCCTCAGTTGTTATCTCAGTTTCCCTCAGTTGCTGTATCAGTTTCCCTCAGTTGCAATATCAGTCTCCCTTAATTGCTGTTTCAGTCTCCCTTATTGCTCTATCCCAGAATAGCAATCCCCACTTCTTGACCTTCAGAAATAATTGGACTCACATTACAAAGTAATCATGAAACCTCCAGATGGTCAGCCTCGACCTACCCCTTATCTATGACCTAGACGAAGTAGTCTTCTTTGGCAAGGCTCCTTACTCCTAACCTGTCAGAACTGAATTTATGGTTTCCTTGGACACCAGATGTGCTCAGCTATTCTCATGAGTTCTTTGTCTCCCTGAGCTATAGGAACCCTATATAATGTTTGAAGTTCCTTGATGGGACTGCTGTGTACTTTGTACTCAGTCGGCTGACATTGCTGTGTGTCAGTCTCTGGGCTGGACTGCATGCTTTGAGACATGAGTCCCACCAGTCCTGATCCATAGCTATGGATTCTGAACTCTCAATTAACATCAATAAAGCATTACCTAATTTCCACTGTGTGATACTGCCTCAGTTTCTCCCTGAGCATTACATGATCTCATTAGCTCACATGGATTTAGTTGCCATCTCTATGCTAATGATTCTCAAATCTATTTATCATACTCTAACTTCTCTATTAACCTCTGCTCTCACATCCCCAACTTCCTTTCTCAGATTCTTGAATTCAACACATTCAAAATGGAACTCGTTATCTTTTCTCTTAAACTTTTCCCTCTGACTGTTGAGGGCATCACCATTTTCTCAGTCCCCTTATCCACTCAACTTTAGCAGCCCCTTATCACCTCTAGTATTAAATATAAAATTTTCTGGCATTCAAATTCCTCATAACCTTCATAACCCATCTCCCTACCTTTCTACTCTTCTTTTATCTTATTCTTCATCCTACTCTTGGATTCAGTGACACTGATGTCCTTGTTGCTCCAAGGACAAGATACTCCATATTTTCTCTGGCTGTCCCCCCAAACCTGAAATGTTATACTCCTCTTTTCTACCTTCTAGTTTCCTTGGTTTCCTTTAATTCCCAACTATACTTATTTCTTAGATCAATGGCATCAAACTCAAATAGAAACAAATCCTTATTGGCCACATATTAACTTAGAAAGCCACAAAGTAACATTATTTTTGTTTTTTGTATTTTTATTTATTTTGCTAAACCATTTCCTAATTACATTTTAATAATCTGATTCCAGTTCAGCTTGGAAGACTGTGCATATGAAAGTTTGACACTTCTGTATATGGGAACTCTTTCTCAGCTCCTCTTAATTCTTGTAACTTCACTCTGTTGATTATTTCCTATTTATCCTATAATTTATTCATATGTATTTGTTTGCATGTTGTCTCTTTCATTAGATTATAAACTTCTTGAAGTTGTCTTTTTGCCTTTTTTTCTATTTTCAGTGCACAATATCTGGTACATTAGTAGGCACTTAACAAATGTTTTATTGAGTGACTAACTTCAAGAACTGTAGTCCACTATATTATCTCTGCATAGACCTTTGTGCTCAGAGATGAGAATTAGCTGAATTGACACATTATGATGAGCCTTGAAGTATATTTGTATTGTATCTCCTGAAGAGGATATAGTTATGCTTACTATTGCTTTCTGCAAGTGAAATATTGTGACAATGGCAATTTTTAAGCTATCAATATGAAGAAACTTTTCAGAGTGATGGCATGAAAAAAATCTGAAAAAATTATTTTTTCTTGTCATGTCTAAAGAGGAGTTAGAGAAGACACAAGAAAATGGAGAGGACTTCTTTCTTGATGGAACTGGATGAAGAGAATTTTTGAGAAGAGACTTTGCTTGGCATTTTGAATAAACTGATAGTAGGACCACATTTCCAGAAGAGCAGTAATCTGTGATAAGTGATAATTAGAAGTAACTAACTTTTGAGAGATGGCTAGTTGGCTTGGGAGACTGGAATAAAGGAGACCTGGATTCACAAATTAATAAAAACCATATGATTATCTCCATAGATGCAGAAAAAGCCTTTGATAAAATCCAACACCCATTCCTATTAAAAACACTGGAGAGTATAGGAATAAATGGGCTTTTCCTTAAAATGATTAGTAGTATCTACTTAAAACCTTCAGCAATCATCATATGTAATGGTGTCAAACTAGAACCATTCCCAATAAGATCAGGAGTGAAACAAGGCTGCCCACTGTCACCATTACTATTTAATATTGTATTAGAAATGTTAGCTTTAGCAATAAGAGAAGAAAAAGAGATAAAAGGAATCAGAGTAGGTAGTGAAGAAACCAAATTATCACTCTTTGCAGATGACATGATGGTATACTTAGAGAACCCTAGAGACTCAACTAAAAAACTACTAGAAACAATTCACAACTTTAGCAAAGTGGCAGGATACAAAATAAATCCACATAAATCATCAGCATTTTTATATATTACCAATAAAGTTCAGCAGCAAGAGATACAAAAAGAAATTCCATTCAAAATAACTGTTGATAGTATAAAATATTTGGGAATTTATCTGCCAAGAGATAGTCAGGAACTATATGAACTAAATTACAAAACACTTTCCACACAAATCAAATCAGACCTAGTCAATTGGAAAAACTTAAAATGCTCATGGGTAGGACGAGCGAATATAATAAAAATGACAATACTACCCAAACTAATTTACTTATTTAGTGCCATACCAATCAAACTCCCAAGAAAATATCTTACAGATCTAGAAAAAATAGTAGCAAAGTTCATTTGGAAAAACAAAAGGTCAAGAATTTCAAGGGCATTAATGAAAAAAAAAGGCTGACGATGGTGGACTTGCTGTACCAGATCTAAAACTATATTATAAAGCAGCGGTCATCAAAACCATTTGGTACTGGCTAAGAAATAGAGTAGTCGATCAGTGGAATAGGATAGAATCACAAGAAACACTAGGCAATAACTATAGCAATTTGGTTTTTGATAAACCCAAAGACCCCAGCTTTTGGGATAAGTATTCACTATTTGACAAAAACTGCTGGGAAAACTGGAAACTAGTATGGAAGAAATTAGGGCTTGACCCACATCTAACACATATAACACATAACATACCAAGATAAGATCTAAATGGATTCATGATCTGGATATAAAGAGTGATACTATAAGTAAATTAGAGGAATGTAATATAGTTTACCTCTCAGACCTATGGAGATGGAATAAATTTATGTCCAAGGAAGAACTGGAACTCTTAATTGAAAACCAGATAGAAAACTTTGACTATATTAAGTTAAAAAGTTTTTGTACAAACAAAATCAATGCAGACAAGATTAGGAGGGAAGCAATAAATTGGGAAATCATCTTTACATTTAAGGGTTCTGATAAAGGTCTCATTTCTAAAATATATAGAGAATTGTCTCATATTTATAAAAATTCAAGCCATTCTCCAATCAATAAATGGTCAAAGGATATGAACAGACAATTTTCAAAGGATGAAATTAAAACTATTTATAGTCATATGAAAAGGTGCTCCAAATCACTATTGATCAGAGAAATGCAAATCAAGACAACCCTGAGATACCACTTCACACCTGTCAGATTGGCTAAAATGACAGGAAAAGTTAATGATGAATGTTGGAGGGGATGTGGGAGGGCTGGGACACTGATGCATTGTTGGTGGAGCTGTGAACGGATACAGCCATTCTGGAGAACAATTTGGAGCTATGCTCAAAAAGTTATCAAACTGTGCATACCCTTTGACCCAGCAGCATTTCTATTGGGCTTATATCCCAAAGAAATCATAAAGGAAGGAAAAGGCCCCACATGTGCAAGAATGTTTGTGGCAGCCCTTTTTGTGGTGGCTAGAAACTGGAAATTGAATAGATTCCCTTCAATTGGAGAATGGCTGAATAAATTATGGTATATGAATGTTATGGAATATTATTGTTCTGTAAGAAATGACCAGCAAGATGATTTCAGAGAGGCCTGGAGAGACTTACATGAACTGATGCTGAGTGAAATGAGCAGAACCAGGAGATCATTATACACGGCAACAACAGTACTATATGACGATCAATTCTGATGGACATGGCTCTCTTCAACAATGAAATGTTTCAAACCACCTCCAATTGTTCACTGAAGAAAGCCATATACACCCAGAGAGAGGGATGTGAAATGTGGACCACAACATAACATTCTCATACTCCTTGATTGATGTTTGCTTACATTGTGTTTCCTTTATCTGATATATCGTTTGTGTAGACAAGATTTTTCTTGCACAACAATGACAAGTTTGGAAATATGTATACATATATTCGATTTACCAATATTTTAACATAATTAACATGTAGTGGATATCCTGCCATCTAGGGGAGGGGTGGGGAGTTGGGGGGAAAAATTTGTAACAGAAAGCTATGTAAGGGTTATTGTTGAAGAATTACCCACACATATGTTATGCAAATAAAATAAAAAAAAATTAAAAAAAAAGGAGACCTGGGTTCAAATTTTGCCTCAAACACTGACTAACTGTGTGACCCTGAGCAAGTCACTTAACTCTGTATAGGAGATAGCAAGTGGCTCAGTGGGTAGATTATTATTATTATTATTAGCATCAGGAAGACGAATTCAAATCAGGTCTCAGAAACTTGCTAGATGTATGACTCTGGGCAAGCATTTAACCCCTGTTTGCCTTAATTTACTGGAGAAGGAAATAGCAAACTACTCCAGTATCTTTGCCAAGAAAATCCAATGGACAGTATGGTCCACCAATTCACAAAGAGTCAGACATGAGTGAAAAACTAAATAAATTTCTCACAGACAGTATGGGGAAACATTCCAATTCCAGTTGTGCACCCAGGCCAGGCTTCATTTTGCTTCTCATCAGAAAGCATTGATCCATCATGCCCCAGAATATGTTTCAGTTTTCTTAAAGCCAAAATATAGTAAATAGTTATTTAGATTTTTGTGTCATTTTTGATTAAATGGTTAATAAATTATATAGCCAGTAACTATAATATCAAATTAATTTTAGAAGAGTAAGTGATTTAATATAGTGAGAGATAAGAATAATTATCAGCAAAGGAAATTTCTCCAATAATTTAATAAACTGGGATGGGGGATACTGAGCTAAATGATTAATTAATCATAAAGAGTATGCAATCTTATTAATTAATTTAAAATATTCATCTACTCTTTCTGGATCATTCTATAACTTGGGTTATTGAAATTAAATAAATGAATGAATTAAGTAGGAAACTAAAGGGTGACCTACAAGTGAGGTTTGCAAACCCCATAACTTTGCTATATTTGTTATTAAGAACTAGTTAAACTTTTATAGATTAAGGCGTTCTAAACTTTTATACTTTAGTTGAATTCCGGTTTCCATCTAATGGTATACATTAAGAGAGAAGATACTATCAGATTTTCACATAATTAAACAGAAATTTCAGTATTCACATTCACATAAGGGAATTTCACTTCTTTTATGTTACTATTTTCTCATATTCTATATAGGATTCACAGATTGTCTTGCATATAAAGTTGCTCAAAATCACTGGGTAAACAATGTTTCTTTAAAACCTTACTTTATCATTCAGTTCTTTCCAAGAATCAGAATTTCAGAGTGGAAAGAATGTTCAGGAACCACAATAGGACAAGACAAACTAGATTTTATCCAAGTCATACCTGAGCAAAAATTCTCTCTCTAATTTACTCATACATAGCATCTGCTTATAGGTATTTGATGAGGAGGATCTCATTGCCTCTTTAGACAGCCCATCCCATTTAAAAATATGTTGGGAAATTTTCCTTTCTATCAAGAATCAACTTTTATCCTTTTTTTTACTAATCTGGTTGTTTGGCATTAAGCCTAGGTCTAATTTTTCTTCCAGGTGAATTCCCTTCAAAAGTTTAAGGGTAACTATTCTATTACCTTTTTAATCTTCTCATCCTTATTTTCTTCAACCAGCTCTTATGTGGTTTGAGCTCAAGGTCCTTTTTCATCCTGTTTACTCTTTTCTGGATGTCCTCTAGCTTTAAATCAATTCAAAGTAAAAAGTATTTATCAAGTGCCCTTTATTTGCCAAATTAGGCATTTCACAGACAAATCAAAACTATTTGTGCATATAAGAAGCTTATGTGCTATAGATTAACAATGTCCTTCCCAAAATATGGTCCTATGGGTTTGCTCATTAGTAGAAATTTGAATTCTGGGAGGCCAAAAAAACTTCAGAGATTATTGATGAACACACCAATTTATATGATAAATATGTTTTGACAAGACATTGCTTTTAATAATGACAACAACAGCTAGTGTTTACATAAGACCTACTATGAAATAGACACTACGGTTAGCATTTTACAAATATTTTCCCACTTGATCTTCACAACAACTCTGGGAGGCAGGTACCATTATTATCACTATTTTAAATTTGAGGAAGCTGAGGCAAAAAGAAGTTAAATTATTTGCCCAAGATCATACATCTGATGTCTGAGATTAATTTTGAATTCCTATCTTCTTGAGGTCAGATTCAATGCTCTAGCTATCCGTTGGGTCACTTAGCTGCCATGAAAAAGACACTGCTCATAAATGAGGCTAGGGAAATATGAGCTATCATGAAATGAAGTTTTTATTTGCTTGTTTTGCATATGGAAACTACCACCTAAATATTATGGTTGAAGAGTGTAATAAACATATGATGAAGAATCCTCTTTATAAAATGTCTAATAAACAGCTGCCCAGGGTACACTAGAACAGTCTAGTAAAGGGGAAACCATTACTTCATTTTTCACCAAGCAAAAATGACAGAAGAAATGTTAGACTCTTGCTCTTTCTAAACACCTCATCATCTAGAAAATATAACAGAAAAATTCTGATTAGAAAAGTCAAATGAATATTTTTTTCTAGCACAGAGGACTGCAGACTTCAAGGAGACAATATGACCAGGAGTATCTGATTGTAGTAGCAGTAATAGAGAGCATCAGAAGTAGAGAGCATTTCAGAGTCCAAAGACTGAGAGACAATCAGTCTAGGACACCAAAAAGATCCCAAGGAATCCTTGAGTAAGGGCTTGGTTTAGAAAAAGATGACATATGGCAACTCTATCTCCTCTTTCCCAGTGTTGGATTATACATACAGAGCAGAGAAGAGCAATTGATTGATTCACCCTAGCTGTGAACTGAGCATGGAAAAAGTTTTGAGAAGCACATAGTAGTTGAGTGGCTCTGATACCCATTGGCTATGATAGTAGATCATAGTGACACAGAACAAAGGGAAGTCAGTAGGTTGTTTAGACTTTCAAAATCTACAGAACTTCTCAGTGGGTCAACAGTGTCTGTTAAGCACCAATTTGCTGAAATTATCTATCTATGATAGTGGAAGAGAAAGTAGATAACATCTGAAATTCACTCTCATCTGTACTGGGAGAGAAGAATATATAAGCTCACCCAGTTGGGTACAGAAATATATCTTAGTAAACAAGGAAATAGGAAGAAAATGGGTTAAGAGAAAAGAGAGGAATAAAAAGGAGGGTAGATTAAGGGTGTCATTAGTGAGAAGCAAAATAAACTCTTAAAGAGAGGGCAGCTCTTTTTGTAATGGTAAAGAATTGGAAACTGAGTGACTGTTCATCAATTACAGAATTGCTATAAGTTATGGTATGTGAATGTGAGGGGATATTATTCACACTGTAAAAAATGATGAAGGGAAAACCTGGGAAGACTTATATGAAGTGATGCAAGATGAAATGAGCAGATGAGAACAATGTATACAGTAAAAGTAATATTGAAAAAATAATTAACTGTGAAAGACTTAGCTACTGTGATTAATAAAATGATCCAAGACAATTTTAAAGAACTCAGGATGGCACATACAAAAATATTTGTAGCAGCCCTTTTTATAGTAGCAAGAAACTGGAGACTAAATGGACGTCCATCAAATGGAGAATGGCTGAATAAATTATGGTATATTAATGTTATGGAATATTATTGTTCTATAAGAAAAGACCAGCAGGATGATTTCAGAGAGGCCTGGAGAGACTTACATGAACTGATGCTGAGTGAAATGAGCAGAACCAGGAGGTCATTCATTATACATGGCAACAAGAAGATTATATGATGCTCAATTTTGATGGACATGGCTCTCTTCAACAATGAAATTATTCAAACCAATTCCAATTGTTCAGTGATGAAGAGAGCCATTTATACCCAGAGAGAGGACTGTGGGAACTGAGTGTGGTTCACAATATAGCATTTTCACTCTTTTTTGTTGTTGTTTACTTGCATTTTATTTTGCTTCTCTTTTTTTCTTCTGCAGCATGATAATTGTATAAATATGTATACATATATTGGATTTAACATATATTTCTACCATTTTAACATATATTGGACTACTTGCCTTCTAGGGGAGGGTGTGGAGGATTGGATTGGATTGGATTGAATCACAGGGTTTTCAAGAGCTAATGTTGAAGAATTGTCCATGTATATGTTTTGAAAAATAAAAAGTTTTTTTTTTTAAAAAAAGAACTCAGGATGAAAAAATTCTATACATTTCAGATAGAGAATTGATGGACCTAGAGTACAGACTGAATTATAGTTACTTCTCTTGCTTTTTGTTCAGGAAATGGGTAATGGGGAAATGTTTAGTAAGACTTCACAGCTATAATGGGCATTGTTTTTTTTATTTTTTGCTTTCTCAATGGGTGGGGAAAAGGGTGAAAGAAGGAAGAAAATTTGAAAGTGAAAGTATAAATCAAATTTTAAAAAGAGAGGGATAGGAAAAAAAAAGGATAAGCATAGGAGAATAGAATGGAGGGAAATACAGAATTAACAATCATAACTGTAAGTGGGATGAACTCACCTATAAAATAGAAGAGATTAAAAAAATGGATTAGAAATCAGAATCCAATAATATGTTGTTTAAAACAAGCACACTCAAAACAGAAAGTTACACACAGAACTGAAATAAGAGACTGGAATAGAATCAAGTATACATCAGTTGAAACAAAAAAAGGCAAGAGTAGAGATCAAAATGTTAAGCAAAGCAAAAACAAAAATGCAATTAATCAAAAGACAAACAGGAAAAGCACATTTTATTGAAAGGTACCATGAACAATGAATTAATATCAATATTAAACATATATGCAACAAAGGGGTAGCATCAAATATTTTAAAGGAAATTTTAAATTAATTATAGGAAGAAACAGACAATAAAACTATAATAGTAAGGGATCTTAATATAAAACATTCAAATCTAGATAAATGAAACCAAAACATAAACAAGAAAGAAATAAAGTCCCTGAATAGAATTTTAGAAAAGTTAGATATTTTAGGGCTCTGGAAAATAATTCATGGAAATAAAAAGTAGTATACTTATTTCTCAAAGGTTAAATGATATGTCCAAGCTCACACACTATTAAGTGTCTGAGGCTGTATTTGAATTCAAATCTTCTTGACTGCAAACTCAGGTATTTATCCATTGCCTTACCAAACTAATCTAAATGGATGAAGTGGAGAAAGGAATTTAAGAGGAAAGGTAGATTTGGGGAGGGAACAGTTACAAGCAAAAAACACTTTCAGCTTTGGAGGGTGGATCATAAAAGAGAAATAAAAAGGAAAGAAAGTTTATGAAACATTCATCAGAATCTAGGTGAAGGGAATTGAAAAGGAGCATTATAGTAGAAGGGGATCATTTCAATTATAGCTCATTAGTGTGGCTTATATTTTTTTCATTGCCCCTCCCTTCTGTTATGGAATGAGAAGAATAGGGAGGAGCAGCTAAACGGTGCAGTAGATAGAGCAGTAGCCCTAAAATGAGGAGGACCTGAGTTCAATCCCCCTTCAGAAACCTGACACTTACTGGCTATAGTCTGGGCAAATCACACATTGCCTCCTTGGCTCAATGAGAGAGAGGGAGAGAGGGAGGAAGAAAGGGAGAGAAGGAAAGAGAAAGGGAGGGAGGGAGAGAGAAAGGAGGGAGAAAGGGAGGAAGGGAGGGACTGAGAGAGGGAATGAAAGAGGAAGGGAGGGAGAGAGAGACAGAGAGTAAAGAATGTAAACTTATGAGAATGCGATGCAGGAGAATATACAGTTAACAATCATAAGCGTGAATGTGAATGAAATGAACTGACCCATAAAATAAAAGAAGGTAGCAGAATGGATTAGAAAACAGAATTCAAAAATATATTATTTACTAAAAATACACTGGCAACATAAAGATTTCCCCCAGGGAAAATATATTTAAAACTTATGTTTGACTCATGTCTAGCATTTTCCAAAAGGAAGTAGTAGACAGTTACTTAATTTACAATGTAAATCAGGAATGAGAAAGGTATTTATTTCCAACATGCAAAAGAAATATTAAACACAGAACATTTACAAGCTCATATTTTAAACAAACAATAAATGACAGTACTAACTACTGCTATATTCACTGGGAGACTGACATTTAAGCCTTATTAAACATAAAGTATTTTGTGGGATTGCTGATTGGGTATTTACATTTCACTAGGCCCTGCACTGTTCTCTCACAAGAGATGGTACCCTTGGTAAGCTGGGCAAGGGCTTAGACTCATGCTCTTGTTTGTGGTTATCTGTTCCAAGAGCACTGTAATAGTTGCCAAGGACTCCTTCTCCTAGGCACTTGTTAATTCTGCCCAAAGAATCAAGGATCTACAGATCTTTCCAATTCACAAGATTACCTCCAGGCCCAAACATGTCCATCTTGAGACTGATTTTTATTTGCCTAAAATGAAGAAAGAGAAAATGCAGAAGAGGTAGTCCAAAAGCCAGACTCCTCTTGGCAGGACATGGCCTTTAACTGCCATGTGGTCTTATCTGCATGGCAACCTGGATAAGGTTCAGTGCAAACTGCATCTTAACTTTGCCCATCATGGGAAGTCCTAAAGCTACATGATGCCATCTAGAGATTTGAAGGAAGAGAGATGGATTCATATCATTTTTAAAGATCAACTGAGTTATGGGCTCTTCAGGTTCAGTGACCAGAGGGGAATTGCTTTGATATATCAAAGCCTTTCCACACTGAGTCACCCATGGCCCGAAGTAACTATTGGCTCATTTGCCTAAAAATGCCAAGCTCTCACAGAGCTAAGTTATGCACATGTGGGCAGCCAGAATCTGAAAGGAAAAGTCTGCATTCTCCAAGAAGCTCCCTTTACAGTTGTAACCTTCCCTGTCCCTAATGCAGTGATCTGTACACATTGTTGTTGTTGGTAATATTCAACTCTTCCAAATGCCTTTTTGTTTTGGGGGGTTTTTTTGGGCAAAAATACTAGTTTCCCTTTCTTTCTCCAGATCATTTTATAGATGAAGAAATTGAAATAAACAGGGTAAAATGACTTGCAACAAGGTCACACAACTACTAAGTTTCTGTATATAGGAGGCACCCAATAAATGTTTGATGTGTTGAATTTCATCATAATTGGCTCAGCTGAAAGGATAAAAATGTGAAAGTTCTTAGGAAAGAGCATTGCATTTGGAGTCAGAAGATGATGGTTCAAGTTATTACCTGGGTAGACCTTGTTAAGTCCTTTAGCCTCTCTAAATCTGTTGACTCATCTTAAAAATTTTTTGCATAGGTTTGTTTTAAGGACAGTACTTTGTAACATTTAAATATTATTGAAATTTGAATTTGTATTATATTATATGTATACAATATTATTGTTACTATAATTATTATTTTAAGATTCATAATAATAAGACAATCCCAACTGCAGGAAAGATCAGAATCTCTCAGATTTAACTACAATATCTTCTACTGTCCATATCTTAAAGTTATTCTCTCTTACTTTGGTTTGGGATAGCAATACCTATTTAATTTTTGATATAGAAGTTATGAAGAGCTGCTGAAATCCCAGCAGTCTCCTAGTGCTCTGCATGTGTCCAAACACATCTCTGCCCTTAGAAAACAGGAGAGGAAAACACGTCTGTGCATCTTTAATATTTGATTGATCTTTTATGACATTTCTCTTTGGTGGTGAGGAAGATGGCTGAATTTGCTCTTGGCTGTGTCGACAATAACTTCCCTCTCCCTTTCTGTTCCTGAAGGGAAATGTCATAACAGTAACTCGACATTCTGTGGAACATATACAATGCAGATGTTATATTTTTTTCTCTTTTCTGATTTTTTTCAGAGCCAAGCTAGTTTTAGACATAAGTAAGCGCCTTGTGGGAACTAAATTTAGAAACAATGACTTCCCTTTTTGGAGTACAAGGACTCTTTCCCATTTCTTTGTTATTCTTTAAAGTTGCAAGCACAACAGATATAGGACATGTGTGTCTGTGTTTGTGCGTATGTATGAAATGGATGCTACAAGATATGTAGCATGGGGGTCATAGGTTTCTTTGTATTATATTGATAATATGAAATTCAACCAATTCAACCAATATTTCAGGAACTCCTACTATATACAATGAAATCTATGGTATAGGGACAAAGAAATAAAATATATCCCCTGCCCTCAAAGAGATTATAATTCTAGTTGGGAAAGTAGCATTTATGTATAGAGGCAGTACATTGTAGGGGATATATCTGTGAAGAACATCTTAACTTTCAAAATAAGATAAAAATTGCCTGTTGGAACTGTTGAGTGGTGAACTTGTTATGAAAAACTCATTTGAGAGCTCAGTTTAAGTACTTAAATAATCAGATTGAATAGATGATCTTATCAATGTGGAAATTTCCTTGACTTCTAGGCAAACTTAGACATAATCCATCTTCTCTTGGATACTCTCTTCTCTCTAGATTTTTGTGACATTGCTCTCTCCTGTTTCCCTTTCTACCTCTCTAACCATTGTTCCTTCATCTCCTTTGATGCTTCTTCATCTAAGTCATGTCTTAAGATCCTTGGTGTTTCCCAAGACTTTGTCCTAAGTTCTCTTCTGTTTCCTCCTATACTATCTTATTTGGTGATATCATCAACTTTCAAAGATTTAATTATCATCTCTATGCAGGTAATTTTCAGATCTATTTTTCCATCCCAAACCTCCCTCCTGACCTCTAACCTTGCATTTCTAGGTGCTCATTGGACATTTTGAATGGAATGTCCTAGACTCGATGTATTAAACTCAACTGAATTCAACATAATCAACAAGACTTTATTATAAAGTACTTAATAGTTTGCCTCAGTTTCCTCATCTGTAATATGAACTAAAGAAGGAAATGGTAAACCACTCTAGTATCTTTGCTAAGAAAACTCCAAATAGGATCACAAAGAGTAGGACACAATTGCAACAAATGTTCCAGGCATTATGCTATGTGCAGGAATTAAAAGAAAGGTAAAAAGCACTCCTCTGCTTTCAAGGAGCTCATAAACTAAAGGTTAATAATAGTAATTTAAAATTTTAAAAAATGCTTTACAAATATTACCTCATTTTATCCTTAAGGGATAAACTAACAGTGTGATAATTATTCTTTTTTATACAGATATTGGTTGGAGTGATTGGAGAAGTTCTGAAATTTACTACTTAAATTTTAGACTAGTTGGAAACCATTTGATTCTGCTGGCAGGCTTCTTTCTGAAAGGTCACTTATATTCATGGCTCTTACAATCATGGACCTAGAGCTAGAAGAGACTACAGAGGTCATTCAGAACAATCTGCTCATTTTACAAATAAAGAACTAAAGCTCAAAAATATGAATTGACTTGTGATCACATGATTCTTTCTTGCTCCATGTACCCAGTCAAACTATACTCCTTCCCTATATTCATAAGGTAGGTTCTTCCACCATACCCAAGACAAGCAATATAAAAAGAAGAGGACTGTGAACACCTCAGAATATTTGGCTGAAATGCCAGTTTATTATTTATGGAAAATGTTAAATATAAAGTCCAACTTAGTTTGTCAAGGGTCAAGAGGTATCCACAGACTTGCTAGTATTTTGTGAGATTCAAGCAGGTAGCCTGTCATCTTGTGTTATAACTATCTCCTGTTAACATACTCACATCTCTCCCATGGTGACATGAATCATTCACTCTAATCCTTCCTGGAAATTGGAAGGACCTTTGAGACTGCTCAGATGTCTAAAAAGGGATTCTTAGGAAAGGATTGAGCTGAAATGCAGTTGCTCTGGTATGACATTTCATTGGGTTACTATCCAGTCACTTTCCTCTTTTAGCCTTTTGTGGTATGAGCCATATCTGCCTGGGCTAGAACAGTTTTTTCTCAAAAAGGATTGAAAGTGCATTTGAGATTTAATTGGCTCATGGGATGAAGACTTGGGCCACTGAAGCAGTTTTATGATGGCCTAAGTACAAAAGACAGATCACCAGAAGCCAGGATATGGTATTCCTCAGCCTAGGCTGGCACACACTTGCCAACACAGGGGCAGGGAATCTGTATTCAATGAACTTTTTTTTTTACTGAATATCTGTCTGATGCTATGGTTAAGTAAACTTCTTTTTGTTAACTGTTACAAGCTTCAGGTGTCTCATTTTATTTCAATTCCAAACCTGAAGCACCAAATGAGTCTTAATCTGTCCTGGCCTCCAATACCCTTAAAATTAAATTTCAATCTGACAACTTGACTCATTTTTGAGTTACTCTTTAGTTTCTAGTGGTTTGGATCTTGGCTCTACTCCTTACCTGTGTAACTTTGGGCAAATTATCTAATTCTCTGGGCTTGTTTTCTCTCACTTGTAAAATGAGGGGCTTAAATTAGATGTCCTCTAAAATCCCTTCTTATTGGGAGCTGATGACCTCTATGACTTAAAGGGGTATGTTTTATTGGCCTTCTGGATTAAAACTACAAATATTGATTTAGAAGAATTGTTGGTACAAAAGAAATATCTTCTAGCTCTTAGTGGTGCTAAGTGAATGCCCTACTCAACTGCTACATATGCCCATTAATTATTTATTGATATTCCCAAACCTATTTCTTTCATTGTTCTGATGACAGATGACTTCCTGGAATTATCCTGAGCTAATTATACTAGTAACAAAATTAAGCAGTATTAAAGTTATTGTGATAAAAAAAAAAACCCAAACCAAAAACCAAGGCAATCTCTATCACTTCTGTACTTGTTTATCAACTTCTTTTGTTTATCAACAATCCAAGGTTGTCTTTTTGAGAATAATTTTCCTCCCTGATATCTTTTTTTTTGTTGTTCCTTTGTCCCAATTTCTCTTTTTTCTCTAGAATGTCTTGGAAATTCCCTCAGTAGGCTAAATTTTCACTATACCAGGTGTGAAGGATCCAATTCTGGGTTTTAGGCCTGCATCATCTCAGTTTCCTGGGAATATCATCTCCTCAGAATTGATCCAAGGGATTTCCCCCTTGATCCAAGGGTTTTAATCTTTCCCTACTTTCTTAATGTTCACTTATCTTTAAATCCCACCTCAAAGCACCGAGTCTCTTGAGTTTCTTTGCCCATAAGCCCGTTTGGCTGCCTTGGTTCTGAACCTTCTCTAACTGATCCTTAATTGCTTTCTCTTTTTCTGCTGCTACTACCACCATTGAAACTAGATACCAGATTCTGGCATTTGTTCCCTCTTTCCTTTCCAACTCCTATTTGTCAGATGCTCTTCCAACCAAAAGCGTACATTTCTAAGGTTTTATTTACAAGGAAAAGAGATTATATAAATTCAAAAAGGGAAGATGACTAAAAGTATATATGAAAAAGAAACAACACCACAAGGGTCGGTCACAAGGCAATAGAATTTTTAGGGAGGCTTGTGACAATTCGCAACATTTTCTATTAAGATGGTATTTGGCACAGAATAGGTGATCAATAAATATCTGTTGACTGTTGACATTAATGTGGAGTACCCACATTAATGAAATCATGGGTTCTTTAAGCAGATTTGTGCTTAAGCTTTTTAAGGTATCCTCTCTAGCTAGACTTTATGTGACCCATTTTGGACTCTTATTTTTGGTAAGCCTAGGATGTCTAGTTCCCTCATAGTTCCTCAAAAAGAATCATTATCTTCCTGCCCAGAAAATTGAGGAGAAGGTAATGCCTTTTGACTCTTGAGTAAATTGGATTGAAATGAGACAGAATTGCTTGAAGCCATCAGTCTCCTTCTCTCTTCCAGTCATCAAAGTCCAGTATCAGGGTGACTGGCGGTGACTCTGGATACAGTGGATGACATTTGAGACTGATCAAGCTCTAAGTGCTCCTCGGCTTCTGCTTCCACTGCTTTCCTGGACCATTGAAACAAAATGTTCACATCTGCCTCTTCCATTGGGAAGTCTTCAGAGGCTTGGGACAGATACTCCCTCACTGCCCAGTTTGAGATCCATCAGTTATGTTCAACCTGGTTTAGACTATCTGCTTAAATGGTTTCCTGGGATATGATCATTGTGCATGTTACAGTTTTTTGTAGTCACAAGTGAGAGCTAAGTGGCAGATGGCTCCCTAAGATAGATGTACATCCTGAAAAGGTCTCAGCAGCTCTCACACCAGAGTCCTCCTTGACTATCCCCTGCACTCCAAGGTGGGAGATGTCATTACTAGTGCATGGAACCAAAAGACTTGAGTTCAAATCTTAGCCTGTATAACTTTGGTCATATCACTTTATCCCTCTATGAATAGTGAAAAATGTTCTGGAATTAAGAGACCTTGGTTTAAATCCTGCCTTATTTACTTACTAGCTATGTGATCATAGGTGACTCACTTCATATTTCATAGCCTCCAATTCCTCATCTCTAAAATGAGGATATTTGCATGACCTACCACCCACAATTATTGTCATTTAACTTCTTTAGACCTCAATTCCCTCAATTACAGAAATAAGAGAATTGGACTAGAAGGTTTCTGGGATCCCTTATAGTTCTACACCCATGATCTTAGAACAGTGTTTTAGAAAATTTAAAGTGCCATGCAAATGTGAATTACTCTCAGTATTTTCCTCATCTATAAAATGGAAGCATTGAACTAAGTGATCTCTAATAATTCTTTCAACTCCAAAGCCCTAAAATCTTCCTGTATTCACTTAACTTGACTACTCTGGGTTGAAAACATTCATCTGCTCCACAAGCCCAGCTTTGTTCAGTCAATTAGGAAACTTATTGTTCAGCCAATTAGAAAACTTATTAATTATTGTCATACTGTGGGTACTCCACCCAAATGCCTAATAACTTAGCTTAGTAGACATCTTTACTTCTTCAAAGGGAGAGAAAATATTAAAAAAAAAGACATCATTTCTCTTTAAGATTTTTTTTCCTGTCCTTCCCAAAATAGAATAAAATTCTACTCCAAAAAGAGAGACAACTTATCCATCATAGCAAATCACTAGGCAGAATTGTCAGGGGAATTAAGCTTCTGCTATTCTCTTTACCACTCCAAAAGAGTGCTAAAAGTCTAGGTTGCCCCTGGGAAAATAGAATAGTTAATTCTATACTATAGAGACAGTATTCAAGACCTGAAATCAGGAAAGCTTGGATTTGAATCTAAATCTCTAAAACTTAGTTCTGTGAGGATGAGCAAGTCACATTCTCCTTGAGTTTTGTTTTCCTTTAGTTTAGATAATAACACCTATACTTTATAACATTATTGTGAGTCTCAAATATAATGAATAAATGAATGAATGAGTAAAAAAGCATTTATTAATCTCTGTATGCCAAGCACTACAAATAGAAAAGCAAAGCTAGTTCTTGCTTTCCAGGAGTTTACATTTAAGTGGTGGAAAGGATTTATTTCGAATAAAGACTGCTGGCACACTTTTGTTCAGAACTTACAGGAATGGTGAGTAGACACATAGCACTGACATTCCCTAACCAGAAATAGTGGCAGAGGTGACTCGATCATGGTTTATAATTTCAAAACCATGGTGTTGGATGGGAGGGGAGGACACGGTGGGCACCAAGCAGTTGGCAAGGAAATTGTGGAGAAGGTGATTAGAAAGGAGGAAGTAAAGGGAAGCACTAGGGCTTTTCCTAAATGAGGTCCCCTGGAGAAGCAGTCATTTATCCGGAGAATAAGACCTCAGGGCAAAAGGTCTTCCCAGATGTGGTATCTAATTAAAATAATTATGCAGGAGAGAAGGTTGTGACTGGATCAGAGGGAGATAATACATGTAAAGCACTTAGGAAACCTTAAAGTATTAGCTATATACATGTCTGTCATTATTTTTGTTATTGTCTCATTCATTTTTAAAATGAGGTTCAGATAGAAATAGTCTGGGGACAGGTCAATATGCTATGACTATTATTCTTTTAGATATAATGTTCTATATTGTGTATAGTAACAGCAATATTGTAATGATAATTAACTATGAAAGACAGTTACTCGGATCATCAGTGCAATGATCCACAACAATTTTGAAGGACTCATAATGAGAAATGGTGCCCACCTCCAGAGAGAACTAATGGATTCTGATTGCAGATGAAAGCTTTTTTGTTGTTGTTTTTCTTCTTCCCTCCCTCTCTATCTTCCTTCCTTTCTTTTTCCTTCCTTCCTTCCCTCCTTCCCTTCCTCCTTCCTTCCTTCCCTCCCTTCCTCCCTTCCTTCCTTCCTTCTTTCCTTCCTTCCTTCCTTCCATTCTTCCTTCCTTCTTTCCTTCCTTTTTTCTTTGTTCCCTCCCTCCTTTCCTCTCTTTCTTCTTCCCTCCCTCTTTTCTTTCTTTCTTTGTTTCTTTATTTTTTCCTGGCAATATGATTAATGTGGAATACATTTTACATAACTTCATACAAATAACAGGCATCTTATTTTTTGCCTCCTCAATACATGGGGAAGGGAGTAGAGGGAAGGAGAGAATTTGAAACTGAAAATAGAAATAAAAATAAAGTTACTTTTTAAAAAGATGTAATGTTCTACAAACTACTATGCAAGTAGATAAAACAATTTTTATTAAAATAATAATAGAATAATAAAATATAACAATTTAATATATGTCATATGTAATTACATATGTAAGAGAACAGTAGCTTATTCTCTAGAGCAAGCATTCTTAAATTGAGGTCCATGAACCGCTTCTTCTTCTTTTTTTTTTTTAACATTTTGATACTATTTCAATATAGTAGGTTCTTTGGTAATTCTATGTATTTTATGCATTTAAAAACATTATTCTGAAGAGGGGTTCTGTCACCAAGACTGCCAAAAAAAAAAAAGGTGAAGGATGCTGCTTTATAGATTCACTGCAAAACCCCCAGTACAATTCTAGTAGCAGACAGGGCAGCATGGATGTTATATACCTCATCTTGAAATTGTTCTTATTATAGTCTGTGCCTTGATGCCTGTCATTGAAATAACAGCAAAAGAATGTGATCTCAGGTGTCAGTCATGTTATTATAACATGAATGAGGAGAAGTTTGGAGCCAGCCAGTTGTCTTTGCAGCTGTTCAGACAACTGGCTGAGGGGGAGTAAGGTGAGTAGGGGGAAGTGGGCATTGGTATAGGGGAGGGGAATGAGCTGAAACCAAAATTCCTCTCCCCATTCAAGTCTTCAGTGTGCACTCACCATGGGGCTGCAGAAGAAAGCATAAAACAGCTGTAGGATATAATGTGAGACTTTGCACAGTGTTGCCATCAGATTCTTGTTCAGCCAGCTAACGTCTCTGAATAATGAATAGAGACATCCCCTCTTTCTAAGTTTCAGTGACTCAAGAAGTTCCCCAAACTAAGCCATGATGATCAATGAAAAGATATTGATAGGTCTGAAATCTGATCTTTAAGCAAGGACTAGTCTTCATCAATTCATTATTATATGAGACTTGGAGAGAAGATCCCTAGGCATTGGGAATCGAGATTGATTGATTGATTGATGGATTTAATATTTTCCCCCCATTTATTCTCTCTCCTCAAAAGTATTTTGCTACTGACCACTCTCTCCCTCAATATGTCCTCTCTTTTATCACCCTCTTCCCCTCTTCCCACATGCCATTCCCCTTCTATTTTCCTGAAGAGTAAGGTAGATTTCTAAACATCTATTGAGTATGCATGTTATTTCTATTTGAGCCAATTTTTCTGAGAGTAGGGTTTACACATTCACCTCCTCCTCCCCCTCTTCCCTTCCACTGTAAAAGCTTTTTCTTGTCTCTTTTTTTTTAAGGCAGATAATTTGCATCATTCTGCTTCTCCCTTTCTCTTTCTCCTGGTACATTCCTCTCACCTCTTAATTTCATCATTTAAAAAGAAAGATATTATCTCTTCATATTCAACTCATACCTGAACCTTCTGTCTATATATACTCCTTCTAACTGCCATAATAATGAAAATGTTCTAATGAGTTAGAATTATCATCCTCCCATGTAGAAATGTAAACAGATAAGCCTTATTAAGTCCTTTATGGTATCACTTTCCTGATTACTTCCTTATGCTTCTCCAGAGTCCTGTATTTAAAAATCAAATTTTCTATTCAGCTGTGTCTTTTCATCATGAATGCTTGAAAATCCTCTGTTTCACTGAATGACCAACTTTTCCTCTGAAGGATTATATTCATTTTTGCTGGGTAGGTGATTCTTGGTTGCAATCCTAGCACCATTGCTCTCTGGAATATCATATTCCAAGCCCTCTTATCCTTTAATGTAGAAGCTGTTAAAATTTTGTGTTATCCTGACTGTGGCTCCACGATACTTGAATTATTTCTTTCTGGAAGCTTGCAGTATTTTCTCCTTAGCCTGAGAGTTCTGGAATTTGGCTATGATATTCATGGGAGTTTTCATTTTGAGGTCTCTTTCAGAAGGTGATTGATGAATTTTTTCAATTTCTGTTTTGCCCTCTGGTTCTAAAATATCAAGACAGTTTTCCTTGATAATTTCTTGAAAGATGATGTCCAGGGTCTTTTTATTTTATCATGATTTTCAGGTAGACCGATAATTTAAAAATTATCTCTCCTGGATCTATTTTTCTAGGTTGGTTGTTTTTCCAATGAGATATTTCACTTTTTTCTTTTTTTTTTCATTTTTATTTGGTTTTGCTTTATTGTACCTTGATTTCTCATAAAGTCTTTAGCTTCCATTGATTCAATTCTGTTATTTAAGGAATTATTTTCCTCTGTGAGCTTTTGTACCTTCTTTCTCAATTGGTCAATTTTGCCTCATTACCTTTTTGTATTTCCTTTTGTATCTCTTTCAATTTTTTCCCTAATTTTTCCTCTATTTTTCTTACTTGATTTTAAAAGTGTCTTTTGAGTTCTTCCATGGTCTGGTTATTTTTCTTGGAGGCTTTGGATGTAAGAGCTTGACTTTATTATCATCTTCTGAGTATGTTTTTTAATCTTCCTTGTTACCATAATAACTTTCAATGGTCAGAAATTTTTTTTTGTTTTCTGCTCATTTTCCTAGCCTATTATTCTGCTTTTAACTCTTTGTTAGAGTAGGGCTCTGTCTCCAGGGAGAGGTGCATTGTCTCAAGCTTCTGGGGTTTTGTGCAGCTGTTTTCAGAGATCCTTCTAGGAATCTGATCATAAGCACTCTTTTCTGCCCAGAAGCTGCTAACTGTGTCCCCATCCCACTGTAGCTGTAAGATCTAGAGTGCTGGCCTAGGCTATGGCTCTGATGATGACCGGGGTTGTACTGGGACTTCACACTAGACTTGCCACAGACCCTCTCCACTGACCTTCTGAGTCCTCCCTGGTGTCCCGGGCTGAGAAGTCCAGAAGCCTCCAACATTGTTCTGATTCAGATGTCCCACCTTGCTGAGGCTGGCGTCCAGGCCTGGGATTGAGTCCTAGGGTCCCACTCTGACTCTACAGACCTTTCCTATTAACCTTGGGCTGAGAAGTCTGGAAGTCACCAGTACTGCTGCTGATTCATAAGTCCGGCAGGGCTGGGGCTGCACAGGGATTGCCCACTGGACTCCCACTCTCGTGTCATAGACCTTTTCTGCTGAGCTTCTAAGTTTGCTTCATCTGGGAAATGTTCTGCTCTGTCTTTTTGGGTGTCTGCTGTTTAGAATCATTATTTAAAAGGAATTTGGAGCAGTTTGGGGGAGAGGTTGGGCAAGTTACTGCCTTTACTCCATCATTTTGGCACCACCTCTGGGAGTCAAGATTTTTCAGGGAAAATGAATCTCTTCTTCATCCCTCTCCCGTGTCTCTTTAAATGTTGTCTTTACTGGCCCCCTACTTCCTATCCACTAAAATTTGAACTCCTTTACTTGACATTCAGCTTTTTTTACAGACTGACTCTATCTAACCCTTTCTATATTACTCCACTCAATATGCTCTATATCCTAATCAAACTGGACCCATCGTTATCTTTAAAAGCCCCACATTACCCCATAACTGGTCTTCATGTTATTTCATATATTTAAAATGCTTATCTGCCCCTTATTTTCTCCCCAACCTACGCAATTCTTTGTTGTCATTATTGATCCATTTTGATCATGTTCAACTCTTCATGACCCCAATTTGGCATTTTCTTGGCAAAGATACTAGAATGGATTGCTATGTCTTTCTCCAGATCATTTTGCACATGAGGAACTGAGATAGTCAGGGTTGACTTGCCCAGGGACAAACATTTATTAAGTTAATATTTTATTTTTCCCCATTTACATGTAAAATAATTTTTATCAATTTTTATTAAACTTTGAGTTTCAGATTCTCTTTCTTCCTTCCTCCCCTCTTTCTTCCCTCCCAGGAATCCAGATTTCAACTTCCTGATTCCAGGCCCTGTACTCTATCCAGTGCATCACCTGGCTGCCCAAATACCTCCATACTCATTGTCCATTCTTCCCTTCCTTCTGCAATCCAAACAAAATGGCTCTGTCTCCATTCTTCACTGATTGTCCCCCATCTCAGGCATTATATCACCTAGCTGCTCAATTCTTTTCCCTCCTTTAAAGATTAATTCAAAAGTCATCTCCTCCAAGAAGTCTTTTATGATCTTTTCAACTACTAATGCCCTTTTCTTTATTGTGCTCCACTTCCTTTGTGTTTCTTTTCTACACTTAGCAGAATCCTAGAATTTCAGAGGTGGAAGGATCCTTGAAGGACATCTCATTCCTAAATCTGAACAGAAATATCTATAACCAGTAGCCTTCCAGTCTCTGTTTAAAGATTCCTAGTGATGAAACTCACTACCTATCAAATAATACTGTTTGGAAAATTTTTTTCTCTATCAAAATTCTAGTTGCTTACCTTAAGGACCATAAAAACATGTCTAATGCATCTTCCATGAGGCAGTTCTTTAAATCTTTGAAGAAAGTTATCATGCTTCCCTATAATTTTATTATCTGGGCTAATCATCTCCCATTGCTCCAAATGATTTTCATAGAGTATAAAGTTATGGTTAGGTCAACATCATTTATTGTGATCATTTTTTTTCTTTTTCTCAAATTTTCACAGTACATTTATTTAGTAATCATGTTCTAGAATTTTGCTAAAAATAGATGTATAGCTGCTTCATTGTCTTTGCCTTCTAATTTATTAATTCCCTTCTTAATACATGGTGCCCAGAACTGATCACAGTACTATAGATGCCCCCTAAAAAAGCCAAAATAACAACAAAAATATTACCTTCCACAATTTCAGAACTGTGTATCTTTTAATGAAACCTTAAATTGTATTAGAATTTTTTTGGTTGCCATATCTCTCCTGCTGACCAATATTGAGTATATCATCCACTAAATTCTTTCAATATCTTTCAGATGAACTGGGCTTTGGTCCTTTGCCTCATCTTGTACCTCTGAAGTTAATTATTTTTTATTATAAGTAAATACCTTTGCATTTATTTATATTAAATTCAATTTTCTTTATTCTAGTCCATTATTCTTTCTTATCAATAATATTTAGGATATTAGCTTTGTCATACAAGATGGAAGTTATTCCTTCTCTCTTTATGTAACCTGAAAATTTGAGAAGCATGTTAGCCATGCCCTCATTCAATTCATTAATAAATAATTTAAATAGAACAAGGCCAGGAACAGATCCCTGGTACTCTTCTCTATTTTCTAGTAGTATTCCTTACTTTTTTATTTAGTTCATTCTTTTTTGAGTAAGGTATAATCTTGAGTTAGCCTATTCCTAATAGGGCATAAATTAGTAAATGTTTTCTCCATTTGTTGGTGGTTGCATTCAGGTACACAGAGAAATAGGCTAAGTCAGCAGTAAAAATGAGATGTTTGGATTATATGATATCTAAAATTCTATGACTCATTGAAGGAATATGGACTGGACTATGATGTAATTGACATAGGGAAATCCTAGATGAGATTGTGCTGTCTTTGAAGCTTTGAGTTCTTGGGGAGTTGTCTAAAGCACTAAATTAAATGACTTATTTTATTTCACATAGCCACTATTTGAAGAATTAAACATGTAGCCCCTGGCCTGTAATTTCCCACTGGGACAAGATTAAAATGAAATTGGAAAATATTTAACAAATCAAGCGAAAATACAATCAATCATAGATAATATTGATGTGTGGTTTTCTAAATTAATATGTGGCCCATAGGGATTCTTATGCATGTTTTTTCCCATTTCTATTTAAATTTGACACTACTATAATATCTAGACCTCTAGAGTCCATTCTAGTTTTAAATCTGTTATCCTATGATATATGGAGGAGGAAAGAAGCATTCATACAAGACCTACCATGTGTCGGGCACTGTACTAAGAACATTTTTACAAAAAATGATTTTCATCCTCACACTAACTCTGTGAGGAAGGTGCTAATTATTATCCTCATTTTACAGTTGAGGACACTGAGGAAGAGATTAAGCAATTTGTATGCCCAGGAGTCACAAAACTAGTAAGTTTCTGAAGTCAGTTTTGAACTGAGTTCTTCCTTACTCCAGCCAGACCCAGTGCTCTATCCACTGCATCATTTAACCCCTTATGGGATATGTGTTGTTATTCACTGTCTCCTTTCTACAACTATCCTTCCAAATATAAAAATATCTGTCTTTATCAGGTATGAAGAAATATTGCAAAAGCCACCATTACTTAGTCTTTAACGATTTCACACTTACAGGCCTTAAGTCCATGTCTTTGATTTCATTGAAGTTTCAGATATTTTCCTTCAAGGGAAGAGAGTAGATAAAAGAGGGAAAATGGGAATGGGGGTGGAAGAGAACATAGAACTGAGCAGAAGAGATAAAGAAAGATAATGTAGGGGATAAATCATCTTCCTATTTTCTAATGGGAGGAGCAGGTAGGGGAAGAATCCTGAAATATCCTCTGTACACAATTTTCCTTTTGAATTTTCTCAGTCTCTCCCAACTCTAACCTTCATATATTTCTAGTCTACTTATAACACAATTTCTAACAGGATGTCTTTTTTTTTCCTCTCTGAAGAAATTTTGTTAAGTTTGCTTAGAAAGATAGCTATCCTAGATTAATTCAGAATGTTTTTGTGGAGTGGGATACTGGAAGGGACCTCAGTACCTGAGACATATCAAAAGATTATAGGATCAGAGGATCATCGATTTAAAGCTGGGACTTCCGGACCAACTTCTTCCATCCAACCCCTTCTAATCCCTTCATTTTACAGATAAAAAAATTAAGGCCCATGGTAGGTCTAAGTGAAACTTGCTGAGGTCTTGCCAGTAGAAAATATCAGAAACCATCTGACTGGACCGGATTCTGGGTTTTTTTGATTATACCATAAAGTCTGAATACAATATCTTAGGAAGAGATAAGTCCTGAAGACCAAAGCAGGAGAAGGGAATAAGAATTTATATAGCTCTTGTGACACTCCAGGCTGAGAACTTTATGATTGTTATCTTATTTGATTCTACGACAACGCTGGAAGATTGGTGCTGCTATTATCCTCTTTTTACAAATAAAGAAACTGAGGTAAAAAGAGATTAAGTGACTTATCTAGGATCATACAGCTAAGAAGTATCTGAAGCCAAATATGAATTCAGGTCTTCCTGAAATCAGATCCATCCATTGTATAATATAGTTGCCTTAGTTTTGACCATCAAAACTAAGGAAACCTTTAAAAAAAAAAACTAATTTCTTGTGAAATCCAGTAAGTGGAAACTTGGCAATTATTTTTCAGCTTTCACCCACCACCCTTTTGCTGTTCTCAGTATAAATATTTTGGGAGAGCAAAACCTGAATGAAGTCCCCTGAGCAGCTGTGTCAACTGCAATGTAAACAAGAATTCGATGGTCAAAAGGTTATCCTGAGTGGGAAGAAGGTAATCTCTACAGTAGACAGAGAGATAGTTTTACATCAAAGTCAGGCTTTTAGAAGGTTGTTAACTCCCTAAGGAGGGACCTTATCTAACTCTCTACTTGAGCCCCATAAAGCCTGAAATATAGCTGTAGTGAATTGGTTTGCCTTTCTTAATTTAGAAGTTGAGATGCTACTTTAGACACATCCCCCAAATCCCATCCTACAGTGTGAGTCCAGGTCAGACTTCCTTTATCCCCACAAGGTGATAGAAGTTAAAGCTGCTTGGGAGAAGTGTATGTGTGTGTGTGTGTGTGTGTGTGTTCCAGAATATACAATCCACCTTGTAACCACACTGGGGCCCTTGTCCCATTTTCAGTGGCTGGGACTTTAGTTGGAAATTTCCAATTCTATCTTCCTCTCTATTGAGTCACTTTTTAATCGTCTGCCGCTTCT
>JAJPUD010002199.1:284952-295592 GCA_023553655.1 Myrmecobius fasciatus | reverse complement strand
AGGTGACTCCTAATTCCCTCTATCTTACAACTTCCTATTGTGACCTTTATGGGTTTCCTCATCTATAGAAGGGGTTCAGCATTCAAAGCCTTCCATAACTTGCCCCCTCCCCCAATTCTCCAGTCTTCCTTTACTCTGTGATCTAGTGATAATGTTCTTTTTACTGGACCATCCTGGGAGCATCACTCAGCCTCTTCCTGTGTTGATAGCCCTCAAAGAAAGAATTCCTAACTTAAGTTCTAAGGGATCTCTGGATAGATTTTAGAAGCTCCATGAACTTGGATGGGGAAAAATGAATATATCTTTGGTTTCCTTTGTAATGCTATGTGTTTTATTTTATGTATTTCAAAATGTCATTCTGAGAAGAGATCCACCCATCTGCCAGACAGATCCATGACAGAAAATAAAGGTTAAGAACTCCTGTGAGTTTTAGAAAAGGTAAAGATCTGCATCAACAGAGGGAATTTCCTCATCTAGAAGTTCCCTATGCCCTGAAATTCCAGGTCCACTTTTATCTTTCTTTGTATATCCAGTGTTTAAATGCTAATTGACTGACTTTCCCAAGTCTTAGATTTCAAGGTGTTTTCCTTGTAACTCATTACATTAACTCATCTGTGTCTCATGAACAATTCTGGAAGAAAGTGGTACTGGATTCTGATCCCCATTTGCCACGTGTGATACCTGGGGTTCAGAGAGATCGTGAGGTGCCTAATGGCACACAAATAAAAAGTGTATTGATTAGGTGTCTACTATGTGCTCTAAGCTGGGCAGTTCTGGGGATACAAACAATCCCCCAAAAGTAAAGGAAACAAAGGGAAAAGAAAGCGAAAGAGAAGAAAAGAGGAGAGGAGAGAACAGGAAAGGAGAGAAGAAGAGAGGAGGGGAGAGGGAGAGGAATGGGAGAGGAGAGGAGAGGGAGAAAAGAGGAATGAGAGAAGAGAGGGAGAGGAAAGGAGAAAAGAGGAGAGGAGAGGAGAGGAGAGGAGAGGAGAGGAGTGGGAGAGGAGAGAAGAAATTGTCCCTTCCCTTCATGGGCTTGAACAGCTGGGACTTCTGGCTTCAAATTTAGTACCCTTGAGGGAGTGGGAAGAAGGGAGGGAAAAATTTGGAACACAAGGTTTTATAAGGGAGAATTTTGAAAATTATACATACTTATGTTTTGAAAAGAAAAAAGCTTTAATAAAAACAACAACAAAAGATAAAATGAAAATACAAAATGTAGGAAACGCTTATAAAGAATGATAGCTCTTGCAAATTAGTTCTCTCATTCCAAAACAGGCATTAGACATTTATTTCCATGTGGGAGAGATAGATATTTACACGAACTTGCAATGACAATAAAATTGCCAACTTAAAAAAATATTCAGTGCCCTTCTCCACTGTAGCACTGTATCTGGAGCAAGCGATCAACCAACATGTAGGCTTGGGCTCATCAGAGCTCCTTTCTTTCCATCAGGCGATAAAGCAGTAGTTGTGTTACACACTGAGTGTGTGTGTGTGTGTCTGTGTGTGTGTGTGTGTGTCTGTGTGTCTGTGTGTGTATGTTTTACAGGCACCGGGCATTTGCTCTCCCTGCCTGCCTGAAATAGAATGTCTCATTGTGATGGATTAATCCTTCTTTGGCTCTGATCCTGCCTAGATCACCAGCTTCAGCCCTGCCAGGCGTGCTGAGGGGACAAGTGTGGTGCTTACTTAACTCATTCAGCACACTCCCTCTTCTCCTCGTCCCTCACCCTGTGTCCGGCCCTTAGAGAGAATCAGCCAGACTGCTGGTCAGGGAGAGCCTCCCCGGGTGGAGGAGACACTTGGCTTTTCTCTAACTGCCAAAATGATCCTTGGATACAGGGAATCAAGATGTGTTTGTGTGGCCCGGTGACAAGGAGAAGGTTCCAAATTAAATGCCCTGCTCCTTATCTTCCTGGCTGATGAAACCTGCTGGAGAAAAGACAGGCTGTCTCCCACTTAGCTGACTATTCCTGGAGCTAGACCAGACAGTATCGTCTAAAGAGTGTCCAGAAAGGTGATAGAAACTTGGGGTTCATGTTCTTTCTTGGCTCATTTAGTTCTAAAACTACGGCTCTGACTTAGGGCCCAGCCTGAGGGATATGGTCCTGGAACAGGGCTATCCCAGGATTGGACAACAGGGAGGCTGCAAGGTCTTGGGCTATCCCAGCCTGAGCGGGGGTCTTCTCTAGGTTCGACACAAATTCCTGGACCTACTTCCCTGAGTCTGACATTAATGTGGGTCCTTTAACAAACTTGCCTATGGAGGGGGAATAATGACTCCAGGGAACTGGTGTCTGCCTGTTTACCTTTTTGAAGCTGGGGGAGTCATTTAAATTTCTCTAGATCTCAGTTTCTCATATATAAAATGAGGCGGTTGGACCACATGTACCCTTGTCTTTTCCAGCTCTAAATCCATGATCCAACGTCAGTCACTAAAAAGTCTACTCTTTCAGATGATTTTACCTCCTCCCTCAAAACAGATGGATTAAGGCCAGAGTTAAGTTAACAAGCATTTTAAAAGTAATTATTATGTACTAGTCATTGTGATAAGCATTAATTACAGTATGAAAAAAACTCCAGGAGCTCACAGTCTAATGGGGTAGACAACATGCAAACTATGTTCAAATAAGAAATATACAGGATAAATTGGAGATAATCAATAGAGGGGAGGCACTAGGATTAAGGGGGAATTGGGAAACATAAGAGAACTGCTCCTGGTTTTACAGTAAGTGTTTTGAATCTAAATTAGTCAAGCATAAAATATCTAGTAATGGAAAAGATTATTTGAAATGACTCAAATAACTAGATGGTTTCCATAAACAATTTTTAAAAATAAGAAATTTAAAGGGAGCTTTTAAAATTTACTTGGTTGGAGTTTTGTTGTTGTTGTTGTTGTTCATTTTCTTTTTTCTTGATCTCTCTGAAAAGTCCTTAAATTCCACACAATAAAATGGTCTATATTAAGTAGAAGATATTTGATGAACTTAGTGAACTTGATTTGAAAGCAACAGTTAACCTTAGAGGTTTCTAAAGTCATTCTGCAAGGACTTTAAACCGTTTGAATGTGGCAGGAGAGATAAGAGGGAAGGGATGATCTGAATGTCCCAGAGCCAATGATTAGCTTCATGACTGAGGCATGGATTAGCCTAGATAGCCAATCTAAAATTTTGTAATATTCTGGTTTAAAAAAAAAACAAGCAGGAGAGAAAAGGCAAATCAGGGAAGAGTGATCAAAGTTCTAAAGTAAATAAGAGGAGTCTTCCTCCATTGGTGAATTTTATCTATTTAAAATGGATCCTAAAGTTTGAGGCTACTCAGGACAAGCAGTGAGCTAAAACAAAAAGGACATGCGACAGGATAACGCCTGTAAAGCACTTGAGGGGTCAGGTTTCTGCTGAGTTTGACAAAGAACATCCACTGTCACGTATCTGCGTCCTGGGAGCTCAGTTGCTTTGGAAATCACCCCCATAGGGATTCTGTAAACACAAAGCTACAATTTGGCAGAAGGTGAACAGAAAGCCGGAGGGTCTAGTTACTAGGTTCTGCTCACTTGTGAGCAGCTAAATACAAAAGACACTAGCCTCCAAGGACACCAAATTCATCCACATCCTTCCTATCAGGTGTCTATATGTATATACACAGAGATACACATCATGGAAACTGGGACTAGCTTCAGGAGTCTGGACAGAGTCCAGGAGAGGTCCAGGGCCCCATAAGAGAGAGGGATCAGATTGCTAGCCGTGTATAGCAAGCTGTCGCTTTCAGTGTTAGGACCAAGGCATACTGTACAGGACCCCTAGGTAAAAAGAAACTCATACAAAAGTACATGACATTCAAGTTAAAATAATGAGGGATGAGTTGGCTTGCTGCCCTGAGACTCAGGAAACAGTGGCTGCTAAATTCAGTTCCAGTAAGGATCAGATAGGACCTGGAATGGACTTTAGAGGTTATTTAATCCAGTGGTGTTAAAACTCAAATAAAGATGGAGGCCTGTGGGTTCCATACAAGACCACAAATTAGCATCACTTATGGTGTATCATATTTTATTATATGTTAATTTATTATTATATAATTATATTTAAGGGTGGTTAGGGAGCATTGTAGAGATTGCCACATCTGGAATAAGAAAGACTCATCTTCCTGAGTTCAGATTTAATCTCAGACATTTACTAACTGTGTTATCCTGAGAAAGTCACTTTACTCTGTTTGTCTCAGTTTCCCTATCTGTAAAATGAGCCAGAGAAAGAAATGGAAAACCATTCCAATATTTCTGCCAAGAAAACTCCAAATGATGTCACTAAGAGTCAGATATGACTGAAAAACAATACTATATTAAATAACTATTTATTATTTTATTTTGTTAAACATTTCCCAATTACATTTTCATGTGATTTGGGTGCACATAAAGAATGAGGGAGCCAAAGTAAATGAAAATGAATTGACTTTCCTAAATTCACACCATACAATCAGTGGCAGAACTGAGATTCTTTCCCAAATCTCCTGTCTCCAAATCCAGGGCTAATCATGTAAAGTCTCCTCTTCTTTAGTTGTAAATCAGGAATTGTAATACTAACTGACTTAACTAGTCAATGGTGAAGGATAATTGGTAAATAATTAAACAAAATCACAGATAACCTCCTCTCACTAGCTGAAATGTAGAAATGGGAAGCAGCCATTTGAGAGCCTTAGAGTGACAGCTGAATATACACATGGTAATTTCCTGCCTCCATCCCATAGCCTTCAGATGAGAGCTCTCACTGACTCAAGCTGATATAATCACTGCCCTATCTCCCTAGTACCAGGCACCCCACAGATTGCATGCCCCAAGAACATGTTGCTGAATGGTGATGGTGTAATTGAATGCAGGAGACAATAGTACAATTAGATCCAGGGAAACCCCAGGTACCAGCACAATCCTCTAGCTGAATTTCTTTTATATATCTAATGCCACTAAGCAAGTCTTGATATTCTAAACAAAGTTCAGTAAACAAAGAGGATTACAATTCTTTCAAATCTATTCTCTAGGTTTCTTGATTTGCTCAAAACTCCCCCCCCCCCAATATTTATTATCTGGAGTCTTTTCCTGAAAGAAACAATAATACCAATAGCATTCCCTTGAAGGGTTAGCCACATGGCCCTCAGTTTGTGATTGGAATATATTCAAGTACTTTGTACATATCAGACAGGCAGAAAATAATGGTTACCCTTGAGCTTAATATCCCATTCAAGGGGATTGTGAATTGCAAACCAGCTTTCATTCATTCAGACTAAATCACATCACATCTGTTTCAATCCTTCTTCTAATGGTATACACGTTTGATTTTTTTTTTTTGGACAAGTCAGGGGTAATGGGGATAGAGTAGGAAAGGACACACACATACACACACATTCTACTAAAAACTGTAATTTTTAGTTTGGGGTGTGGATGGGGAGTCATTTTTGAACAGTATGTCTCAGGATCTTGTAGACACCAATTTTGTTATAGAATGAGACCCAGCCTTTCAGTCACATCTTCAACTGGGAGAATCTCTCTTGATATGGTTAATATTAGGTAGTATGACTGATCAGCTCAGTGATGCTATTGTTGTTGCTGAAGCAGCTACTATAAATTGCTATGGTATAATGATTAGAAACCTATCCTTGATGTCAGGAAGTTCTAAATTCAGTCCCTGCCTCTTCGGGACCTTGGTTAAAACAGCAGCTAGGATCAGCTTCAGAAGACCAGAGGGGTCCTCCTCCACAAAAGAAGGATCATATTGTTAGCAAGATAAAACAAATTATTACTTTCAGCGTTGGGGCCATGGTGTATTATACAGAGATCCTTTACATGCTAGCAGGATTCCAAGGTAAAAATAAATTTACACGAAAGTACGTAACATTCAAGTTAAAATAATGAAAGATGAATTTGTTTGCTCCTCTGAGATTCAAAGGGCAACAACTTCTAAATTTAATCCCAATGAGGATTACCTCGGGGCCTTAGAGGTATGATGTCAAACTCCAAAAGAAACTTCTTGGCTGAATACTGATTTAGAAAACTATAAATCGACATTATATTACATTGGATTTTTTATCTCATTAAGCATTTCATAATTACATTTCAATCTGATTTGGACGTGAAGAATGAGTTTGATATGTTCAGGAGTTCTCACCATTTTCAAGCATTATTTTTAATAAGTTTAAGATAAGATGTTGATCTGTGTGGGTGGAGAGAATTTCCACACTAAGAATACAACAGGTGAAATTAGTGGTTAGATTGGAAAACAAATCATAATAACCTGACATTTATATTATTTTAAAGTTTGTAAAGTCTTTTTCTTATACTACTTAATAAACTCTAATCCCAATATATACTCTGTTGGACATTTAAAATTCTTTATGATATGGCCCTATCCCCCCCTCTACTTTTCCTGCCTGATTATATTTGTTGTTTTTGAATCATTTTACTGGTGTCTGGCTGTTTGTGATCCCATTTGGGATTTTCTTGGAAAAGAGACTAAAGTAGTTCTTCTTCAGCTCATTTCACAGAGAGAGAAACTGAGGCAAAAGGGCTAAGGACTTGCCTTGATAGTAAATGTCGAGATTTGAACACAGGATGATGAGTCTTCTTAGCTCTGGCCTGGCATCCTGTGCACTATGGCACCACCTACCTGCTCTTCACATCCCCTGTTTTCTGTGGTTGAGAAAAATAGGCTTTTTTGCAATTTCTCACACGTGACAATCCATGTAGTGTTTTTATTTCTTTGCACAGGTTTTCTCCCACATTTGGAATGTACTCCTTCTCTCATTGCCCTTGTCTTTTGGAATCCTTAGTTTTCTTCAGGGATCAGTTCAAACACCACCTTTGGTGTGATGTCTTTCTAGATCTGCTATTTGCCTCTCCACACCCCCAAAAGTTATCATTATTTTGTATATGCCTATATATTTGCATGTAGTCTCCCCTATTAGAATTTAGGTTCCTTGTGGGCAAGGAGTATTTTTTCTTTTTTTATTAAAGCTTTTTATTTACAATACATATTCATGGTTAACTTTTCAACATTGACCCTTGCAAAACTTTCTGTTCCAAATTATGCCCTCCTGCCCCCCACTCCCTTCTCTAGATGGCAGGTAATCCAATAGATGTTAAATATGTTAAAATAGTATTTTGCTTTTTTTCTTGGCATTCCCAGCCTCTAGCACAGTGCCTGGCCCAGGTACATTACTTAACAAACAAATACTTATTTATCAATTACTTTTTCTCATTTGAACCTTAAACAACCCTTCAAAGTAGGTCCTACATTTATTTTTAATCTCTTCTTTACAGAAAAAAACCTGATTTTCAGAGCTCTTGCATGATTTACTTATCATCACACAGATGATAATGTTGTAGACTTAGTTTAAACTCAGGTCTATTTGACTCCAAGAGCTGCACTTAATCCTGTATGCAGAAGTGTCAGACATGTGGCCCAGTCTATATTGCAAGTCCACAACATTCAATTGATAAACATTTAATAATGTTCCTACTATGTGTCAGGCCCTCTCCTGGATCACTAGTTTATTGTGGTGAATGAAACCAAGAGCTATACCTAAGACGAATAGGTCATGGTGGACAACCTGGCCAGAAGTGATCCACTGAGAAGGAAATGGAATAGTGGACATGGACAAAATAGTAGAGTTCAGCTGGTCTGCAGCATCATCAAGAGTCCCAACAATAAAGTGCCAGGCACTATACTAAGCACTAGGGATACAAAATTACAGTCCCTGCCCTCAAGGGGTTCACAGTCTGTTGTCCTGAGCCAGTAGAGAAGTGGGTAAAGTCCTGAGTTAAAATCTGACCTTAGACATGTACAAGCTGTGTGAGCCTGGGCAAGTCACTGAACCCCACTTTTCTCAGCTTTAAAATGGGGATAATAATAGGATCCATGTTACAAGGTTTTTGTGAGGATCAAATGGGGTGATATTTATAATAATGGTTGACATAGAGTAGATACTATACAAATGCTTGTTCCCTTCCTGAATACAGCCTAAACTATATTACAAAATAAATAAATATACACCAGAACATAGTTATGTGTAATATGTGGTTTTCTAAGTCAATATGTGGCCCATAGGGATCCTTATGTATAGATTTGTGCTTCTCCTAAGTATCTCAGTTTGACACCTCTTCTATACCGTACTGCCCTGAGGCCCAAGGGCTGAGTGAACTGGAATAAAGAGAGTCAATGAACACATCACTTACTTACCAATTCATTTCTCCTCCTGTGCCTTGAAGATTTTGAATAGTGTATGCTATCAGATGCGGTATTTCAAAAATACAAGGCAACCAGAAATAATAAGCTCTTGACATTTACCTCCACTCTCTGTAGCAGAACCTAATTATTCTCAGTCACCCACTTTCATTGTCAGGAGAGAGAGAGGGGTGGGGAGGAGAGAGAGAGAAAGGGGGGGAGAGAGAGAGAGAGAGAAAGGGGGGGGGTAGAGGAGGGGGAGAGAGAGTGGGAGGGAGGGAGGGAGAGAGAGAGGGGAAAAGAGAAGAAGAGAGAGAGAGAGGGAGAGAGAGAGAGAGAGAGAGAGAGAGAGAGAGAGAGAGAGAGAGAGACGGAAGGAGGGAGAAAGATCTGGTTCTTCAGCAAAGTAAAGACATTTCAGCTTCAAGAGATTAGCAGAGCTGAGGAATTTGTGAGGGTGTCTCAAAAATAGCTTACATGTCACCCAGGGGTCAGTTTTCATGTGGGACATTTATGGTGAAGAGCCTGGTAAGCTGCTATCCATCTCAGAAGGTGTTTATTTATAGTAAATTAACCATTGGAAAGATTGTTCCCAAATTATTCCTGCATCTGTGAGCAAATTGAGTATACCTCAGAGGGAACACCATGTCTGTTATAAACAGAAGATGCAGACAACACGTTAGCATCCAATAGTTCAGATTTTTGCTCTGAATGTCATTAATGATTTAGAGAATTGTCAGAGAACAAAAATATAAGGGACTCACTAGAGAAAAGAAAACTTGTGGGTGGAAGAGAGCTGAATTTTTGTTTTTGTTATTATTATAGACAATATTATTATATTGTTGGTTTGTTTTTAATGACTATATGTCATTAAAGAGATCCATGCTTCCTAAGACAAACCTGGAAAGTCTGTGAAATGACTCTTCATCCCTTATTTGATCCCTTGCAACCTTCAGTTTTCCCTTCCCTCCTCCCTCATGGTTCATGGGATGACATTCTTAGAGGTCATTCACTCCAAACATTTTATTTTATAGGTAAAGACGCTAAGGTCTGGAGAGATCAAGGGTTTTGATCAATATTATATAGGTAGTTAATAGAACTGGGTTTTGAACTTAGCGCTCTGATTAAAGGGACATTTTTTTTTCTGGGCTGTGATTTTGTACCTCATGCTCTCATATTGCCTTGGGATCTTTTTCATTAAGAAGAAATGGTTCAGTTAAACTAATTCATATCATGTTGGGGATTTAGTATTATCTCTTCTCAAAGATACTCAATTTTCAGAAGAAAAGCTTAAAAATGTCTTGCTTAATGTTTCACTCCTAAAAATGACTCTCTAATGATAAATGTTGGAAGGGATGTGGGGAAATTGGGACATTAATACATTGTTGGTGGAGTTTTGAACTGATTCAACCATTCTGGATGCCAAAGGGCTATCAATCCACTAGAGTCTGTACTGCATCTGTATCTCAAAGAGATCATAAAAAAGAGAAAAGGACCACCTTTTCAAAAATGTTTGTAGCAGTCCTTCTTGTAGTGACAAGAAACTGGAAACTGAGTGGATGCCCATCAGTTGGGGAATGGCTGAATAAGTTATGATATGTGAATATTATGGAATATTATTCTCTATAAGAAGCGATCAGCAGGATGATTTCAGAAAAGTCTGGAGAAACTTATATTAATTGATGCTAAATAAAGTGAGTAAAACCAAGAGAATATTATATGCAACAACACAAGATTATTTGATGATCAACTGTGATGGGCTTGACTCTTCAATTGTGAGGTGATTTGGGGCAACTAATAGTCTTATAAAGGAAAAAGTATCTGCATCCAGAGAAAGGACTATGGGGACTGAATGTGGATCACAATATAGTATTTTCAACTTTGTTGCTGCTATTGATGCTTGTTTGCTTGCTTGTTTTTTTCTTTCTCATTTTTCCCCTTTTGATCTGATTTTTCTTGTGCAGCATGATAAATGTGGAAATATGTTTAGAAGAATTGTAAATGCTTAACCTGTATTACATTACTTATTGTCCAGGAGAAAGGGGTGTAGGGAAGGAGGGGAAAACAATTTGATTTATTTATTTTTTTATTAAAGCTTTTTATTTGTATAACATATGTATGGGTAGTTCCCCAACATTGATCTTTACAAAGCTTTCCATTACAACTTTTACCCCCAGTCCCCTCCCCTCCCCTAGATGGCAGGAAGTCCACTACATGTTAATAATGTTGAAATGCTTGAGAAGTTATGCAAGAAAAATCCTATCTACAAGAAAAAGAAAGAATCAGAGAAAGGCAACACAATGCAAACAAATGTCAATAGAGATCATGAAAATGTTACGTTGTGGTCCATATTTCATTTCCCTCTCTCTGGGTGTATATGGTTTTCTTCAGTGAACAATTGGAACTGGTTTGAGACAATTCTTTTTTTTT
>JAJPUD010002199.1:265201-277615 GCA_023553655.1 Myrmecobius fasciatus | reverse complement strand
ACTTTGCTAAAGTTGTGAATTGTTTCTAGTAGTTTTTTAGTTGAGTCTCTAGGGTTCTCTAAGTATACCATCATGTCATCTGCAAAGAGTGATAATTTGGTTTCTTCATTACCTACTCTGATTCCTTTTATCTCTTTTTCTTCTCTTATTGCTAAAGCTAACATTTCTAATACAATATTAAATAGTAATGGTGACAGTGGGCAGCCTTGTTTCACTCCTGATCTTATGGGGAATGTTTTAGTTTGTCTCCATTACATATGATGCTTGCTGATGGTTTTAAATACATGCTACTGATCATTTTAAGAAACAATTTGAAAGATAAGATTTTGCAAGAGTAAATATTGAAAACTATCTTTGAATTTTGAAAAATAAAAAGCTATTATAAAAAAGAATGACTCTTTAAACATTATACACAGCAACAACAAGATTATGTGATGATCTACTGTGATGGACTTGGCTCTTTTCAACAGGGAGGTGATTCAAGACAGTTCCAATGTATTTGTGATGGAAAGAACCATTCATATCCAGCAAGAGAACTATGAAAAATGTGAATCATAGTGTAGTATTTTCATTTTTTTTTGGTTGTTCATTTGCTTGTTTTTTTTTTCTTTCTCCTGTTTTTTCCCTTTTTTAATCTGATTTTTCTTACACAGCAATGCACATATGGAAATATGTTGGCAGCTAGGTGGCACAGTGGATAGAGCACCAGCCCTGAAGTCAGGAGGACCTGAGTTCAAATCTGTTCTCAGAAACTTAACACTTCCTAGCTGTGTGACCTTGGGCAAGTCACTTAACACCAATTGCCTCAGGGGAAAAAAAGCAAATATGGAAATATGTTAAGAAGAATTACATGTGTTTAACCTATATTGGATTGCTTGCTGTCTATGGGAGGGGGTAGAGGGAGGGAAGGAGAAAATTTTGAAACATAAGATTTTGCAATGGTAAATGTTGAAAACTATCTTTGCATGCATTTGGAAAAAATAAACAGCTATTAAAATTAAAATAAAAAATATATAAGAATGGTTCTCTAACTGCTGAGTATCAAGCTGGTAGAAGAGTTCTTTTTGGAGAGATGAATCTCTCTGACCTTCTCAAATCACGACACTAGACAGTTGTTTTCTTCCTCTATAAGGACCTTTTTGCTTAGTCACATTTTACTCTGTATACCACTTTACAATTTATGCAGGAGTTTTCACAGATAGGGGTTCATTTCTGAATACGCTATAAAAAGTACTGAGCTTTGGAGACAGAAGATCTGGATGCAACTTACCTACCCCTGATGCTTATTACTTTTGTGACCTTAGGCAAATCACAAATAACTTTCCTAGGCCACAGTTATATCATTTACAAAATGAAAGATTTAAGACTAAGTGACCATGGAAGTTTGGCTCTATAGTGTAAAAATATAAAAAATATTTTCATAATATAATATAAAAAACTACAATCCTGGGACATAAATAAGGCAGAGATTTTTGTCCCCATTTTAGAAAGCAGACAGTGACTTAAGGTCTCATAGCTGATAAGTAGTAGAAATTGGACTTAAATTTAGTTTTTTTTCTCTAATGTCAGGATCTTTTCTATGCAAATACCTATTGTGAGTATATGTATGTGCATATCTATAAATAAGGAATGAATATATCATTTGACTTTTTAAAAATTGTTCAGATATCTTAAAATAATTGACAACTGTTGGACAAATAAGAGGTATTATGGCTGACAAATTCTATAATGGTTTGCTATAAGAAAATTTTTCTCAGTAATCTGCTCTATGACAATCCACTTGCTGGCAATTTATTCTCTATTCCCATTTATAACTCTTCTCCAAGAAGCCCATGCAGGTCAGGATGAAGATACCGTAAGTCTCTGTCAAATAACTGTCTTTTCCCATTTTGTCTTAATTAAATGGGCAGCTAGGTGGGGCTAGATCTGGAGTCAGGAAGACTCATTTTCCTGAGTTCAAATGTGGCCTTAGACACTCTGTGTGATCCTAAGCAAATCACTTTCCCGGTTTGCCTTGCTTTCCCCATATGTAAAATGAGCTGGAGAAGGCGATGGCAAACCACTTCAGTATCTTTGCCAAGAAAACCCCAAATGGGCTCCAAATGGGAAGACTGAAAACAATGGAGCAGCAACAACTGTATTAAATGATAAAAGTGTGGGGAGAACAAAACTTGGAGAAGGGTTCTAATTGTCCTGGTTGCTCTGAGCTTTATGATCAGTCAGTACAGTGCAGTTTTTTCATAAAGGTCCAATAATCACCTTTGATTATATGGTTACTGTGTGAGTAATAGCAGATTTCTGCCAGGGAGAGAAAGGAGACATCACCACAGAGGCCTGAAGGAAACAGCATCAGAAGGACAAAGTAGGAAACAAGAGTCACATTTTGATCAGGGAGAAGTCAAGAACAGCCTGAGGCTGCCAGTTGAGGCAGGTAAAGAATTTTGTCCACCCGCTTTGGTTTTTTAACAGTGACTACCTTATGCTATAGGAACAGTTCAATCATGAAGAAAGATGTGCTAGTTAATTCATTCAGCCTCCTTCATCCATTCACAAAGAGCAGCCTCCTCTAAGAGAATTATTTTTCTAGCTGATAATAGATTTTCTACCTTAAGAGTTTATTTTCTCTCAAACACCCCAGGGGTAAAGGCACCAGGGAGTAAGGAGAATAGGAGCTTAAGTCATCATTATTTCAATTAATTGAAAATATTTTAGTTTCCTGTGGATTTGCAAAAAAAAAAAGAAAATAGTGACCCTTCTTCACTATCTTTCCTGAGGTTTGTTTCCTAGATGCTGCTGTCTGTTTTTCATTACAATTTGCCTCTATTCCCGTTCTTTCCTTGCTTTCTTGATGGATTAGAGCCGTGATTGCAATCTGATTCTAGAATCTGACTCTTCCTAAGCATATGGCTCACAACGTCACTCTCCTGCTCTTGAATCTTCATTGGCTCCTATTGCTACCTGAACGAAATAAAAATTTCTTTTTGACATTGTAAGCCCCTAATAAGATGGCTCCAAGAGATCATTCCAGACATTTTATTTCTTCTCTGCACCCCATTCCCAATAAGCTCTAAATTTTAGTCAAATAGCATTACTAAAAAATTTTTCTACATATGATAGTTCATTTCTTGCCTCCATACTTTTATACGGACTGTCACCTATACCAGAGAGCTTTACCTTCTTTATCTTCACTTATTGAAATTCCCAGATCCATTCATAATTCAAGTTAAATGTCATCTCCTGATTCTAAAGTCATTAGTGCTTCCCAACCTTTAGAAATTATTTTATTTACTTATATACATGTTGTTTCCCAAAGTAGAATATCAACTTATTTTTAAATTTTTAATTTATTTTTCATTTATCAAATAAAGCATTTCCATACCATAGTACGATAAAAAAAAAAGATGATGGCACATCAACCTGCAAGTCTACTGTGCACAATTTTCTATATTTATATAACAAAGATATTATGTAATTTTTTCCTTTCCCTCTCCCCCCATCCCTGCCCTAGAGATAGCTACCATTAGACACACACAAACATATATGCATGCATATGTATGTGTATGCATACATACATATGTACAGTTATAAATATGTCTGTAAAATGATTCTATATTTACTTCTATTTATCAGTTTTTTTCCTCTGGATGCAGACAGTTTCTTTCTTCAGATATCCGTTAAAGTTAATTTGGATTTTTATAATACTCAAAATAATATATTTGCTCAAAATTGTCCTTAAAACAATATTGCTGTTACTATATACAATGTTCTCTTGGTTCTGTTCATCTCATTCTTCATTATTTCAGGCAAGTCTTTCCATGCTTTTCTAAAATCATAGAGCAAAAGCTTCTTGAAGGCAGGGATTTTCTTTCTTTTTTTTAATCTCTAGAGTCTAGCACAATGTCAATAATAATAATCACAATAATTCATTAATGAATTATTAAATTGATGAATTTGAGTTAATGGATTTGTTCATTGAATTACATCAAATTTTTGTTAGGGTAATCTTAGGTTCTTGGAATTTGATCTTTCTTATATATAACAAAGTCAAGATTACGGTTGAGAAAGTAGTCTGGTCAATCTACCATTGGAATTTTGGGTTTGGTTTGGGATGCCACATTTTAAGAAGGATATTATCAAATTGTGGCACATTTAATAAGAAGGTAGTCACAATAAGGAGAATCAAAATCATTTACCACAAAAGTAGTTGGAGGAACTAGGGGATGTTTAACTCAGAAAAAGAAAGAAAAAGCTTTGAAAGGACCTGTTAGTTATTTCAAATGGTTTAACAGTTGTCATTTGGAAATTTTGCCTGGACAGAATTTGGGACATGCAGCAAAGTCACAGAAATAGATTTTTAAAATTATTTTAAAGTCAGTCACTTAGTAATGCTTAGAGGCAGAACTAGGTGGTATAGTGGACAGAGTGCTGAGCCCAGAGTCTTGAAAACCTGGGTTTAAATCTGGTCTCAGACCCTTACTACTGGCTGACTCTGGACAAGTCCCTTAACCCAGTTTGCCTCACTTTACTCATCTGTAAAATGAGTTGGAGAAGAAAATGGCAAACCACTCCAAAATCTTTTTCAAGAAAATGATGTCATGAAGACTAAATGATTAAAAAACAAAAACAACATATTTATTTATTAAGTGCTTCCTATGTGCCAGGAAAACAAGCAAATATCCCCACAATTAAAGAAGGAAGGGAAGAAAGAAACAAGAATTTATCCAGAACCTACCATATAGATATGTGCTCAATTTTATTGCCAAGTACTTTACAAATATTATCTCATTTGATCATCACAGTAGCCCTGAAGAAACAGAGATAGAAGACTGCTAAGTGTCTTGTTTAGGATGACATAGTTAGAAAGTATTTGACACCATATTAGAATTCAAATTTTCACATCTGAGATTCAAAACTCATGTTCAGGGCTTGATCCATTGCCCCATGAGGTCCTATTGTGAGATCCTACGAAGTGACAGGTCCCGAAAAAAATATTTTCTTTGTCTCCTCTGCCTGGCTGCTTTCTTGAGCATCAGGACCAGATAGTACCCAAGACCTGGGCTCTGTCTTCATTTAGCTGCTGATTTACAATGTGATCTAGGCAAACCATTTTCACCCTTTTTGCCTTAGGTTTTCTCAGGCCTAAAAATGGGTGATAAAAGAATGTGTATCTATCTTTAGCACACTCCAAAGTACATTTGAAATCTGCTATTCACAGAATCATAGATTTAGAGGTGGAAATAATTTTAGAGGTCATCTGATTTAATTCTGTCCTTTTATACAGATAAAGAAACTGAGACCTAGAGAAGTTATTTAATCAGCTTAAAGTCACAGAAGTAGTAAGGGGAAGATCTAGAATTTGCACTCACATCTTGTAACTGATAGTAAAACATACCACTCAAAGCCAGTCATATGACAATAGTTCATAATTATATAACATTTACATTGGGTATCATCACTATAGTGCTTTGCACCTATTATGTAGGCACCTATTCATTCATTCTAATGTACTCGTCCACTGTCAGGTCTAGATTCCCAGAGAAAGACCACCGGTAAAAAATTACATTCTAGAATCCCCCTAGAACTTCCTACCAATGCTCATTCTCCCCTACAAAAACTGAATGCATTGGCTCAGAAACTTGTCAATGAGAACATGCCAGTGAGTACTAATATGCTTCTATTTACACAAAGCCAGCCACTTAAACATAATTATTTGTTTAACAAAAAGGCAAAAAAACCTCTACTATTAATAATATTATAAATACTTATATGGTAAATAAAGGAATAATGAAATAAAATATAATCCATGTATGTGTCTCAATCATTTCACCAATCATTTCCTACCAATGCTCATTTTCCCCTACAGAAACTGCATTGGTTCAGAAACTTGACAATGAGAACATGAATGAGGAATTTTGGTTTTGGGTAATTTACATCTTCAGAAACTGTAAATTTCATTGTTCTTTTTTTAACTCAAGGATTGCCCACAAAAGTTTCCTTCTGAATGTAGTTTCTATGTTGAATAGTTAATTCCACTTCTACAACGAGTTTGACCCACACTGTGCTTAATTAGTACCTTATGGGATCTGATGTCTCACTAAATTAATTGATCTTCAGGGTAACTTCTCTAATTCTCTGCTTTCAAGCATAGGAATCTCTGCTGGGTTAGACTTACTCTTTACCAGTATCTATAGTATATATCCTTCTAGCTTAGCTAATATAGTTCTGCAATCTATTATTTCACCTCTTTCCTTTTATATTTTTGAGTTCTGATCCTGGATCCTTTTGGTAAATGACCCTTTAGGTTATGGTTAGTAACAAAATTATCACTCTCTATAATCAGATAAATTATGTTTGTCTATAATCATAAAATAATTCTGATAACTATTTTCTTCCTGTTTATCATAGCTTATCACATCAAAAATCAACAACTATCTTAGAACTTTGAAGAAAGCCAACTTAGTAAGATTCTCCACATGCACCTTAAAGGGACACCACCCCACACACACGTGATTTATGATTAATAGGTACGCTTACATCTTTGATCTTTATCTGAACCCCTAAACTCCTGTGAGATAGGTGCATGAATATCTGGAAGGTCTTTGGTTCTGTCAGCAGAAAGCTTTCCCAGTGTGAAGATTTGCTCCAATGACTAGCTCAAATCCAAGTAGTTGTAAGTGGAAGAGAGTATTTGAACTTGGATCTTCTGACTTGAGTTTGGGGACCTTTCCATTCCTTCCTGCTTTTCTCAGACTCATTCACTTATATCTATGCATGCAGCGGGAGGTGCTGACTTTAAAACTAAAGAACCCTGTGTCCTTTGCTCAACCATGTCATTTTCCAATAAATCTGCCATTACTAATGCACCTGGGTCAATCTGTTCTGGCTGAGTTCTGACTGAAACTCATGAGATGCCTGGACCATGTTTACTTTTCCTTTGAAATCCTTCCTCAAATTGCAGAATGGAGATGTCATATCTCATTTATCAGACATCTCTAGGTTTCCATAGCACCTGTGTAAAAAGCCCAAATACATTCACAGCTCTCTTGCTTTTTCTAAACAGGAAAGCAGAAATGCACCTTCCCTTTGGATTGCCTTCTCTTTCTGGTATGGAAAGGCATACATCTGGGCCCCATTTTAAGAAAACTTGATTATGAAAATCTGGACTAAAAGTCCTGATAAATCCATGTGTGGTTTACACAAGAGTTATACAATGATATATTACAAATAAATCACAAAATGATTCATCATATATTATCAATGAATGTGTTACAAAAGGGTTCTGCATATTTAAATATTATACTTCATTACAGATTATTGAAGAGAAGGATCTGTTGAAATGGAGAATTGACAGAGAACTTAAGTGTTCAGACTTGTGTTAAAGAGGAAGATAAAAAACCTCTGAAATAATAAGGCAATTGAAAAACAGAATTTAATTTTAAAATGAGTACACTCAGTTCTGCAATTCTCAGCAATCTCCATTTTCACCTTTGACACTAGAAGCTGAGTTTTATAAACCTTTAAGTGGGAAGATTAAAAGAAGTTTGCTCTTCATATTTGCCTATTTCCTTCCTGTAGTTTGAAAAACAAAGGCTTCTAGATCTCTACAACTGGGAATCATTAATATCAAATGAAATAATAGTTTGTTCTCTAAACTCTCCTCCCACCCTCATGACTCCATCTGCTAAACATGCTCAGGGCAATGTACACATTCAGGATTTAGGACATAATCTATATTTTTGAGAGGGAAAGTGACCTTCCCCAAGGTCAGAGACCATCAGCTTTTACTGAGGACATCTCCTTTCAGAAATAGAAGCTGAGAACACCCTTTCCCCTGGGCCCTGATGTACCAAATAATTCCCATATGATGAATATAAGGTCCCTAATATATGTGTGTATGTGTTCTATGTGTCCTTATACATAATCTTTTATACCCATAGTACTTCATATATTTTCTATGTAAAGGGTGTCAATATAAAATAATGAGACAATTACATAAGGCATATATGAATGAGTGAACAAATGAACGTGTTTCCCATCCCCTACCTACAATCTCTTCTTTTACAGGTAAGGAATGCTTTGGGCAAAGATACTCTGAAATATCAGTGAGGCTCATTTACTTAAAATGAAAAAAAAAGATATGATAAAAAACAAACAAACATAAATGTACAACTCAGTTCCTCTGTTCATTAATTATGTAAGCATGGGCAATTATGAATAATAGGTGCCATCTGAACAGAGCTTTGTTTGCAAAGCACTTGACAGACCTGATTTCACCTGTGCCTTCAGCACTATTTTGAGGTAGATCCTACTATCTCCATTTTATAGGACATGAACTTAGGTCTTCCAAATGCTAATCCCAGCACCTGATTCACCATTTCATATTGCTTTTCAAACATAGGAAGTTTCATACTATAAAGGAAAGTCCAATGAATTTGGAGGCAAAGGATTTTAACTAGAATCCTGCCCTTGCTATTTCCCACCAGAAGCAAATCAATCTCTCTGGATTTAAGTTCTTCATTTGTAAAATGACAAAGTTGGATATGATGGTCTCAGAGTCCCTTACCAGCTCTAAATTTGTGATAAGGTGGTCTATAGGATCCTTTGGGTTCTATTTCTAACTTATTTTGGAAAACCTATGCACATGAGAAATATAAATCACAAATGGGAAATTTTATTTATTGGGTCAGGATGTTTTATGCTCTTCAATAAAGCCTTCAGTATTACAATTTTTGTTATTTCAAAGAGTTCTTATTTCCACTTGCATGTCAGATGAAAGATTGTCCACATCTGATAAGCTCCTGGAACTTTTGTAGTCTTATTTATTCTGCTTGGAGGCAGAGAAATGCTAGGCAAATTAGTGTTGCATTTTTTAGGGACATCATGTTGAAGTCTGTCCTACTCTCCACCTGGGAAGCATTAAAGTTTGTTTATCTCTAACTGTTTTTAGAGATCACATAGTAATGTCATGAGTGGTGGTCATGTTGCTGATTCTTATATTTTAAAATGAAAAGAAAATCACATCTTTCCCCATCATGGTCTTTCTGTTTCCTTTGGGCCAATTGCTGTACTTAGGGAAATGTTTGGCTTCTGAGACTGAAGAACAAATTAATTCATCAGGCACAAGAACGATTTTTTTCCTTCTGGATTTATCCCAAAGTTCTTAAGGCAAGCAAGTTGAAAGACCTTTAGGTGTCTTTAATTATGGGTCAATTCCAAGAATTTGCAAATAACTCTGATCCTGGGCTCAGAGTCAAATTTCTGCCACTGTCCTTCACCCAAGGAGAAGTTGTTGAGAGATGGATGTTTCTCTGGGCTAAGTAGGGGATTTAATTCTGGCGTGGTCCTGAATGCCCTTCATATAGCACCTGGTCCAGCTTCTGATATAAATGCTTTTTGGTGGAGGAGATGTTGAAAATGATGGATGACACAGAGTGAGGAAGATCCATTCCTGTTTGTGCACTAATTTTTAATCTGGGAAATGTCAGCCAACATAAAGGTGGATTTAGTTAATGCCTAGAGAATAACATACAAGACCATAAAATGATGACATTATACTTTTTGTGTGCCTTGGGCAGCATGGTATAACAGAAATAATAGTGAATTTGTAAACAAGAGATTGAAGATCAAACCTCAACTCCAACATTTTACCATAATGATCATAAGTGGGTTAGCAGAATTTAGAGATGGAAGGACCTTAGAACTTGATCAAGTTCAGCCCACTCATTTATCCTCAGTTTGCTCATCTGCAAAGTGGGAGTAGTAATAACAGCATATTATCTTTTTCAGGATTGTGACAAGTAGAACACTTTGTAAGTTATCATGAACTTTATGCATAAAATATTATATCCTATGTAAGCATTTTATGCAAATCTGAGAAAAAAATCCTTTGAAAATAATAATCACTAAATTTTTATTTGATTAGAAAGCTCTAAAAGTGACAAGGAAAGTTCTTAAATGCTGATGGGAATGAGGAAGGAAATTTCCCATATCATATGTCTTATTGGGGATAACATATTGGTATAGTAATAACCTTCTGGCCAGGATTCTTGGCATAGATTAAAGTGGGCCAGATCTTAATCAGCTCATGGATTTAGACCTGGAAGTCACTTCAGAGGTCATCAGTTCCAACCTCCCTAATTTGACAGAGGAAAAGACTAAGGCTCAGAGAGTTTAAGTGAGGTTACATAGGCAATAGGTAGCAGATTTGGGATTTGAGTCTGGAAGATTATAGATAATTAAATGCTTATAGATCCATCAATTGACTGGTTAATTGAATAAAACCCTTTAGTACCCAGAGCCAGAACTCCCTTCTATCTTCTGAACCACCCTACCTCCTATATCATTCTGTCTCTGATGTGCCACAGGGATATGAAGGCCTGACACGGGCTTGTTATATGTTACCCTAATAGCAAAGTGAACCCATGTTTGTCTTCCTCCACTTTTGCTGAATTTGAATGAAATGGAACAGGCATTTGATAAGCATCTACTATGTCCCTAATTACTTTACAAATAAGATCTCACTTCATCCTCACAACAGCCCTGTGATGGAGGTATTATCATTGCTCTCATTTTATAGTCTAGAAAACTGAGGCAAACAGGCTTAAATGACTTATCCAGAGTCACACAGCTAGTAAGTATCTGGGGCCAAATTTGAATTTAGGGCTTCCTGACTCTGGGCTTAGAACTCTATCCATTGTAGTACCTAGCTAAGGAAGATTTATTTTCTAAATTTGAGTTTTTTGCCTTCTAGGTCAATGTGACGCACAATTGCTTAAAATTGCATGATTTTATGATATTTGTGGATTTATTTAATATTTATTACATATTTGCCCTTGGTAATTCAATTCCTTTCTCTAAAACTCAGCTTCCTCATTTATTAAAATAGAGGGATCAGATTCTTCCAGTTTTGTCCCTGTAATGTGCAATGATCATCTCCTCATTCTTCACTTTATTATGTTAGGGAAATGCTTGTCTTATTTCTTAAGTTGAGAATAAAGTAAAAGCTAAATAAAACTATTGTACAAAAAGCATTTTGTCAGATGCTGATGTTTCTCTAAAGGAGAAAAATCCAAAAAGCTTTTTTTGTTGGTCTGAAAGCACTGACATAGGCATAGGCTATAAAACACAGATTTAAAACCCTGTTGGAAAACTAGTGATTTAGAGATGATGGGAATTTTCAGCATAGATGATATAGGGCACCTAATTATGTCTATGTGCAATATGATGACAAGGAGACCCTCGCACCTATCCCAGTTCTCAATAGGGAGAAAATGAGTAATAATTAGGTAGCACCAGGGTTGTGTGAGAGATGAAAACTCTGACCTCTAGTGGTCATAAAGGACACTTTCAAGACACTTGGGGGACAAATAGTTCTTGAAGAGAACCCAAGAAGTCTTTTTGTCCACTCTTTTAGAGACTCAAGCAAGATTAGACTTAAATGCATACCAATTAAAGGGAAATCTCCCAGCAATAAATATTTTTTCAAAGATGCCAAAATTGATTACGGAGTAGTCTTTTTTTCATTACTAGATAATTCTGAGTAATATTTATTATTGAAGTGAAAGGATCCAGAAATAAATTTCTGGAGTCATTTGAGAAAATTCTGAAAGACTCCACAACAGAATTAAAGCTAGGACTTGTAGCTAGAACACTGGACAATTCCAATCTGGTCTCAGGCACTCTCTTACTAAGTGATCATAGGTAAATCTATATGTCTCAAAACTATTCTGTGCCTCAGTTTTTCACATCTATAATGTAGCATCAAGGATTTCTACTCTTCCTATAGTGCAGGACTGATTGGAAGATAAAAGGTTATAATAAATGTGAATGTTTTTCCGAGCTAAGAATGGATCACTGTTACTGCTTCATCTGTCACTTTGGATTTTTTTTTGGGGGGGGGGGGAAGGGCAGGGGAACTTTCAGTCTTTTTTTTTTTATTTAAAGCTTTTTATTTGTATGACATGTATATGGGTAGTTTCCCAACATTGATCTTTACAGAGCTTTCCATTACAAATTTTACCCCCAGTCCCCTCCCCTCCCCTAGATGGCAGGAAGTCCACTACATATTAATAATGTTGAAATGCTTGAGAAGTTATGCAAGAAAAATCCTATCTACATGAAAAAAAAAGAATCAGAGAAAGGCAACACAATGCAAGCAAATGTCAATAGAGATCATGAAAATGTTACGTTGTGGTCCATATTTCATATCCCTCTCTCTGGGTGTATATGGTTTTCTTCATTGAACAATTTAAACTGGTTTGAGACAATTCTTTGTTGCAGAGAGCCATGTCCATCAGAATTGATCATCATGTAATACTGTTGTTGCCGTGTATGATGATCTCCTGGTTCTGCTCGTTTCACTCAGCATCAGTTCATGCAAGTCTCTCCAGGCCTCTCTGAAATCGTCCTGCTGGT
>JAJPUD010002199.1:228699-260201 GCA_023553655.1 Myrmecobius fasciatus | reverse complement strand
TAGAATTCACATGTAAATCCATCTGGCCCTGGAGATTTTTTCTTAGGGAGTTGGTTAATAGCTTCTTCTATTTCTTTTTCCGATATGGGGCTATTTAAATAATTTATATCCTCTTCTGTTAACCTGGGCAATCTATATTTTTGTAGATATTCCTCCATTTCATTTAGATTATCAAACTTACTGGCATAAAGTTGGGCAAAGTAACTCCTAATTATTGCTCTGATTTCCTCTTCATTGGAGGAAAGTTCTCCCTTATCATTCTTGAGACTAACAATTTGATTTTCTTCTTTCCTTTTTCTTATCAAATTAACTAAAGGCTTATCTATTTTGTTGGTTTTTTCATAGAACCAACTCTTAGTTTTATTTATTAACTCAATAGTTTTCTTATTTTCAATTTTATTAATTTCTCATTTTACTTTTAGAATTTCCAATTTGGTATTTAATTGAGGGTTTTTAATTTGTTCTTTTTCTAATTTTTTTAATAAGCCCAATTCATTGATCTTTTCTTTCTCTATTTTATGCAAGTAAGCATCTAGAGATATAAAATTGCCCCTTATAACCGCTTTAGCCGTATCCCACAAATTTTGATATGTTGTCTCCTTATTGTCATTCTCCTGGATGAAATTATTGATTGTGTCTATGATTTGCTTTTTCACCCATTCATTCTTCAGGATTAGATTATTTAATTTCCAATTAACTTTTGGTTTATTTTCTCCTGGCCTTATATTGCATGTGATTTTTATTGCATCATGGTCTGAAAAGGATGCATTTACTATTTCTGCCTTTCTGCATTTGATTTTGAGGTTTTTATGCCCTAACACATGGTCAATTTTTGTATAGGTTCCATGGACTGCTAAGAAAAAAGTAAACTCCCTACTGTCTCCATTCAACTTTCTCCATAGATCTATCATACCTAACTTTTCTAACAATTGGTTTATCTCCCTAGTTTCTTTCTTGTTTATTTTGTAGTTTGATTTATCTAATTCTGAGAGAGCAAGGTTGAGATCCCCCACTAGTATCGTTTGGCTGTCTATTTCTTCTTGCATCTCTCTTAATTTCTCCCCTAGGAATTTGTGTGCTATTGCACTTGGTGCATATATATTTAGTATAGATATTGCAACATTATCTATGGTACCCTTTAATAAAATATAGTTTCCTTCCTTATCTCTTTTGATTAGATCTATCTTGGCTTTTACTTGATCTGAGATAAGGATTGCTACCCCTGCTTTTTTTTGTTCACCTGAAGCATAATAGGTCCTGCTCCAGCCTTTTACCTTCATCCTATATGTGTCACTATGTTTTAGATGTGTTTTTTGTAGACAACATATTGTGGGATTCTGGTTGTTAATCCAGTCTGATATCCGCTTCCGCTTTATGGGAGAATTCATCCCATTCACATTCACAGATAGAATAACTAATTCTTTATTTCCTGCCATCTTATTTACCCAAGTTATGTTTTCCCCTTTCCTTTCCCCTTTCTCCCTTCCCCCCACCTCAGTACTTTGCTTTTGATGACCCTCTCCCCCAAACAATACTCCACCCTTTAGATCCCTTCCCCCTGTTTTTCTCCTTTCCCCTGATTCTTCTGTTTTCCCTTCTATTAGTTTATCCCTTTCTTTTCCTCCTTTCCCTCCCCCTTCCCTCTAGCAACAGACAAGTTTCTATGTGAAATCAAATGTCTGATATACACTTTTAGAGCCCAACCTGATGAGAGTAAGATTTACACAATGCTCAACTCCCTCCCCTCTTTCTCTCCATTATATTAGGGTTTTCTTTGCCTCTTCAAGAGATTTTACCTCGTTTTTACCTCCTTATTTTTTTTTAGATCTTATTTTACCACTTTTTCCTCTTTTCCCCAGTATGACAACCTTTCCCCCTCTAGTTCTCTTTTTCATATTATCAAAGTAATATCTAGTTAATTATACCCCCAAACTTTAAGCATCCCCCTAGTAGAAATAAAGTTCTCAAGAGTCCTTTCCTTTTTACCTTTTTATGCATCTCTTGAGTTCTGTGTTTGGATGTCGAATTTCTTGTTCAGATCTGGTCTTTTCATTAGAAATAGGTGAAATTCACCTATATCATTGAATGACCATCTTCTTCCCTGGAGGATAATGCTCATTCTAGCTGGATAGGATATTCTTGGCTGTAATCCAAGTTCCTTTGCCCTTCGGAATATCTGGTTCCAGGCCCTTCGATCCTTCAATATGGAGGCTGACAGATCCTGTGTGATTCTAATTATTGAACCTTGGTATTTGAATTGTTTCTTTCTAGCTGCTAGCAGAATCTTTTCCTTGGTGCTATAGTCCTGAAATTTAGCCACGATATTCCTTGGGGTTTTAATTTTGGAGTCTCTTTCTGCAGGTGATCGGTGAATTCTTTCAATGGTGATTTTGCCCTTTGATTCTACAATCTCAGGGCAGTTTTCTTTCAGGATTTCCTGGAAGATAGTGTTTAGATTCTTTTTTTCATCATGGCTTTCAGGAAGTCCAATAATCCTTAGATTATCTCTCCTAGATCTATTTTCCAAGTCAGTTGTTTTTCCTAGGAGATATTTCATATTTTCTTCTAATTTTTCATTTTTTTGTTTTTGTTTGACTGATTCTTGAAGTCTTATTGAGTCATTCACTTGCATTTGTTCAATTCTTATTTTTAAAGTGTTGTTTTCTTCAGTTACCTTTTTAAGCTCCATTTGTAACTGGCCAATTGAATTTTTTTGTTCATTGCACTCTTTTTCCACTTCACTAATTTTATTTTTTAATAAATTGGTGTCTTTTTCATATCTCTTTTGCAGGGCATCATATCCTTCTTGCAAGATACTGTATCCTTCTTGCACTAATTTCAATTTATTTTCCCATTTATCCTCCAGTTCTTTTATTAGGTTCTTTAAGCAATCTTCCAGAAAGGTCTTTTGAAACTGGGACCAGTGATGGTCCTTGCTGATTCCCTCTGGAGTTATGTCTAATGGAACCTCTGGCTCTGGGGTCTTCTCCTCTTTCTCTTTGTAAAAGCTGTCTATGGTGAGAGCTCTCTTTTGTCTCTTCATTTTTTTTTTCTAGACAGCGTGAATATCTCTTTAAGGTAGGGGAAAAAAAAAACGGCTGAAACGGCTGGCTGACGATTTTGCCCTGAGGCGCTTCGGCGAATTAATTTAAGGTGCTGGGCCGGTGGGGGCTAGGACTAAGCCTGAATTACTCCTTAAACAAGGCAAGTTTGCCAGAACACCTGCCCCCAATCAGGGCAGAGTGTCCGGAGTGCCTCAGATAAACTCCAGGTGTTTGGAATTTGGAGTTTGGAGTTTGGAGTTTTTTGCCCGTCTGAGCTGAGCTGAGCTGAGCTGAGCTGAGCTGAGCTGAGTCCCACCCTCACTCACTTCCGGCCTCCACCAGAGTTCTCTGACACCAAAGTCCTCTGTTTATCCCTCTGTCCGAGCTAGACAAACCTGATGTGAAGTTTTTCAGAGATATCTGCAAGCAGTATCCAAATATTTCCTGATTCGTTGACTTGAAGATCAGTTCAGAGGCTTATTTTATTGTTGATTTGAGAGAAGTTTGGAGGAGGAAGCAGAGAGTCACCCTTTCACTCCGCCATCTTGGCCCCGCCCCTCCTCAGTCTTTTTTTTAAGAACACTTATTTTTTTCTCAATTACATAGGAAAACCATTTCAACATTCATTTTTATCATTTTTTGAAATCCAAATTTTCTCCCTTTTTTTCTCTATTCCCTTTCTTGAGAAAAGTACTTTAATATAAATTATATTTGTGCAGTTATACAAAAGATAGTTTTACATTATTCATGATGTAAAAGAGTACACAGATATCTCCCCCCCCAAAAATTAAAAAATACAAAACGTATGTTTTAATCTGTAATGATATTTTAGTAGTTTTTTCTCTGGAGGTGAATATCATTTTTCATCATTGAGTCATTTGGAATTCTCTATATTGCCGAGAATCACAGTTGATCATTGTTCAATATTATTGTTACTGTGTATGATGATATCCTGGCTCTGCTCAATTGACTTTGTATTAATTTATATGTCTACCTATGTTTTTTTTTTTCTGAAATCATCCCCTGATCATTTGTAATAGCACAATAGTATTCCATTGCAATCATATGTCACAACTTGTTCAGCCATTCCCAAATTGATGAGCATCTTTTCAATTTCCAATTCTTTGCCACTACAAAAAGAGCTACTATAAACATATTGGTAAATATAGGACTTTTTCTTTTTTCTTTGATATTTTAAAAATATAGACATAATAATTATATTGCTGAGTTTTAGGACATACATAGTTTTATAGTTCTTTGGGCATAGCTCCAAATTGTTCTCCAAAATCATTGGATCAGTTCCCAACTCCACCAACAGTGCATTAGTGTTCCAATTTTTCCACATCACCAACATTTGTGATTTTCCTTTTCTGTCACATTAGCCATTCTGATAGGTGTGAAATTGTTTTAATTTGCATTTTTCTATCCAATAGTGATTTAGAGCAGTTTTTTCATGTCATACCTTTGATTTCTTTTGAAAACTGCTGCTCATATCCTTTGACCATTTATCAATTGGGGAATGACTCATATTCTCATAATTCTGCATATCATATTCTATATATATTTTTGAAATAAGGGTTTTATCTGAGAAACTTGTTGTAAATCCTCTCCCCCACACTCCTAATTTCCTGTTTCCTTCTAATCCTGGCTGTATTGGTTTTATTTGTGCAAATCCCTTTTTAATTTAATATAGTCAACATTATCCATTTTACACCCTGTAATGCTCTCTGTCTCTTATTTGGTCAGAAATTCTTCCCTTATCCATAGATCTGACAGGTAAAGTATTACATGATCCCCTAATTTGCTAACAATATCATCCTTTACTCCTAACCAAGTACTCACTTTGACCTTATTTTGGTCTATCCCTAGTTTTTGCCAAATTGCTTTCTAATTTTCCCAGAAACTTTCATCAAATTATGAATTCCGCCACTCCCCACCCCCAACTAGGATCTTAGCATTTAACAAACATTTAATTACTAACGACTGCTTTTCAGTCTTTTAAAATTAAAATTTGTTTTTATTTTCCAATTAACAATCACTTATTTTATCTCCTTCCCACTGCCTCCTCCCCAACTAGAAAATAAAAACAAAACCCTTGTAAATAATATGCAGAGTGAGACAAACAAATTTCCACATTGGCCATGTCCAAAAATGTATGTCTTATTCTGCATAGAATCCATCTTTTTCATTAAGAGGTGATCATAGCTTTCCCCCCAAATATAGGCACTCATCTCAGCCTTGTGAAGTGGCAGGAACTGCTTCCACTTGACAGAGAGGAAAATAAATCTAGAAAGTTTGCGACTTGAAGGAAGGAAAGGGAAGAGTTTACAGATGGATAGAAGATTTTGTGATTCTCAAAATATTATCCTGAGTTCCTTCTTTTTGGAAGGGAGAAAGAAATAATGTAATATCTAAACCTGTGATTCAATTGGAATAGGGAATGCTTTCTATTAATGGAGATCATAAGTATTCTGCAACTCTAGAGTTTCAGAGAGATACCCAAGAGAATGAGTGATTAAGTGACTTGCCCAAAGTCATACAGTTAAAAATGTCAAAGATAGGACTTAAACCCTTTTCCTGCCTTCCAGGTCAGCTCACTACCTTCTAAACCATTTTATCTCTGCTTTCTCCCCAAACCTTGTAAGTACCTGAAATATAACTTAATATACAAATATTTTCTAGGGAGAGTAACAAGAAAGGATGAACCTAAAGGAGGAATAAATGGAAATATTGTTAGCTATGGGGAATAATGTGTTCTATTCACCTTCCTTTTTTTCTTATACAATACTGCATTTTTTATGGATAATGCTATTTCTGAATTCAGAATTTCTATTCTACCCAAAAGGATCCAGAAAAGGAATGTTTTTTATTCATAATTAATATATACACAGTAGTTCTGATTTCCACACAATAAAAGCCAAAGGCCTATTTTATAGAAAGTGGAGTATCAAGGTTTTGACAACATTGAAGTTGGAATCAGGAAACCCAATTTCAAGCTTTAGCCCTGCCACTTATTAGCAAGAAGACCAGTTGTTTTACATTTCTGGAATTTGGCTAATTAGATTTGATCTCAATCCTTTCCATTTCTTTCAGCCTCTGAGCCTATGACCTCTTTTCTCTCCTAATGGAGAAGTGGGGAGGATTGGGAGATGGGTGATGACATAGCTAACTCTGGCAGTTGGGGAGATGATGTGTGAACATGCCAATTGTTTTCAGTGGCTGCATGTGCACATTTGTCTCTGAAAAGGAGATGTGATTCTCAGCAGCTGCAGGTGGCAGCTGGCAAAAATTATGGGGAGGAGGGATGGTGGCTGTTGCTAACTCCTGTGGTAGGTCACATTATTGAAATGGAACAAATGGCTTGAACGTTTCCAAGTGTCACTAAGAAGGAGAGAGTTTTTCTAAATATTTTTATAAAACAGCCTTGAGTAATTTGAATAACCTGGTCTTACTGCCCCAGGGGGAAATCAGCCACTTCCAGTAAGGACTAGGCCATGCATTCTTGAATGCTGAGATCCAGAGGAAGGTGATAAAGCAAGACTTGAACAATCTAGAAAATAACAATTCACCAAAAGCCTGCATGAAGTACAGAGAAATTGCATTGCTGCACCAAAGAGAGATATTCTCATATTTTTCCCATCCCTTAAAATGTTGCCAATGGGAGTTTGAGAGTTTGGTGATGAAGGAGAGCTGTGATTTTTGTCTGTCTTTGCATCCTTAGTGCTTAGTAAATATTAAGACATGCACTAAGTGCATAATAAATGCTGGCTTATTGATTGGTGACAAAATGATTAAGAATACTGGAGGGTTTTTTTTTAAGCTATAATAATACTTTTGAGAAATTCATCCCCATGGGGCTAATTTAAGGAGCTGGTCCCCTGGGGAAAGTGATGAATGCCATCTGTGGGAAGAAAACTAAACTATCAAATGGAAGAGAACAGTGAATGGTACCAGAGGTGAGGAACAGGAAAAAGAGGGATGGCAAATGCCACCTTCTGGAGAAAAATGCAACTGATGGGAGCTGAGCATCAGGAAGCAGAGGCTGCAGAGGACAGTGCCATTAGTGAGATGACTAGCACCTGCTGGTAATACTAATAAACAATACCTGTTGGAAGAGCAGAGGGAAAGAGCAATTGAAAGCGAGCAATTGGAAGCAAGCAATATGGCACAAAAAAAAAATGAGTCATGGAGAGATATACTAATATGAGGAAGGAAACTGACTGCCCCCACCTGGAGCTTCACCCAGTGTAGTACTATTAGTCACAAAAGTCATTCAGGATTCTTGAAGAGGTATTTTTTTTTCCCATGGGCTCAGATACTAGTTGGGGATTAACTTCTAAATAAAATAACTGATTTTTTTTAAAAGTCTAGTACATCCATGTGCATGTAAAGTGAGTTGAGGACAATTTAATTTAATTCCACAGACATTTATTAAGTACCTACTGTTTGCCAAGTGCTGTATTAGATCTTTTGTATACAAATACAAAAATAAAAAAAGAATCCCTGTTTTCAAAAGTCATACATTCAATTGGCAGTGTCAGATAATAAACTTCTCAAATCATCTGGGTGGGAGCAATGAGACAAAGGACGAAAGAATCCCTAAAATGAAACTGGGCCATTCATGTCAAGAAGAGGTCTCTACCACAAGGTTTTTATATTTATTATATATCATTTTATATCATGATTATTTCTGTGACTACTATACCCCACCTCAAAAGAACGCCATGCTTTATTTATTTTTTATCTTCTAAACTGTTAACAAACATTAGGAGCTTAATATATCTTTTTTGAAACTGAAAGACTCTTATCGCCTTGGTTAAGAAGATCCCATAATCATGGTCTCCATGATCTGGACTTATACCAAAGTGGTCACTGGCAATCGGGAAAGGAAAGAATGAAAAGTTTCAATGAAGAATTGACTTGTCCATGTTAACATGTTAGTGGTTAAACCCAGACTAGAATCTATATTGTCCCAAGGTAAGGCCCAGGATCAAAATATTTGATAATCATTACTTTGGAGTCCAGATTCACCTTCTAAACATAGGCTAGAATTCACTGGATCCTTTGCTTATCTCTTTCATAGCCTACATATTAGCTAGTTGATTTCACCCAAGCATCATGGTATGCTGGTAAATGTTAAACAATCAGATCTCTGGAAAATTATATCACAGCACACTTTTGAATTTAATGTTCATTTTTCTCCACCTTATTAAGTTTAAACAATCAAAATAATAAATAAAACCCTAAATTGTTTTGTTGGCCGATTTCCAACATATAAATGCTCACACTGAAAATTTAACAACTCTCTCAAGTCCATACAGCTAACTCTAGCACACTACTGTTAATGATTATATCTGTTAATACAAACCATGTAAACATACTCATTAATGCAAAAAAGATACAAGAAAACACATGTGATCTTCACTGACATTTTCTGTCTTCCTGTCTGGCTCAGAAAAATAAATTGTGTCCAAAAATAAATGAGCAAAAAAGTATTGAAGAATTAATTTTGTGCTAAGTAGTAGGAATAGGTGCTGAGATGAATGGAGTGCTGGCTCTGGAGTCAGCAGAACCTGAGTTCACCTCCAGAATCAGGCACTTAGTAGCTGTGTGATCCTGGACAAGTCACTTAACCCTGTTTACCTTGGTTTCCTTATCTGTAAAATGAGCTGGAGAAGGAAATGACAAACCACTTTAGAATCTTTGTCACAAAAACCCCAAATGGGGGTGACAGAGAGTAGGACACAACTGAAAAATGACTTAACAACAAAGTGGTGAGAATATAAATATAACTAGTGAGATAGTTCCTGCTCTAAAGGAGCATTTATTCTCAAAGAGGAAGACAACAGGATCTTTGAAAAGAAAGTCAGAGGGAATGTGGATTTTATTCCATCATGCAATTGATTGATATATCCTTATTAGAAATGTTAATACTGATTTGATTATTGCTATCACATCAAGAAATGGAAAGAGTATCCACTGCACGTCTGATCTAGGCACAATAAGGAAAACTAGTCTCTGCCTCTGTCTGTCTGTCTTTATGTTTATATATATGTGTGTGTGTGTATTATGTATAATATACACATACACAAATACATGTGTGTATCTCTGTGGAAGAGTGCTAAACTTATGTGTGTATATAATAATACACATATAGATTATATATATGATGCCTCTCTATGTATATATATATATGATATATGTACATATCACATGTGCATATATAATATATCTTATATTTATATATTATATGTATATGTGTATCATATATATGATATATTTTCTATATATTGTATGTGATATATATGTATATACACACACACATATAGGGGTATTCCTCTTCCACAGAGGTACACAAAATCTGTTTCCACATATCTACTAGCATTGTTTTAGAAAGAACATTGCATCAGGAGCTCGAGGAACTAGTTTCTAGTTGTGATCCTTCCATTAATCAACTGTATAAGAAATCACTTCAGTTTTCTGGGCTTCAGTTTTCTCATGTGTAACATGGGAAGTCGGGCAAATTCAATGATCTCTAGTTCCTTTCCAACTCTAACATTCTATTTCCAAACAGAAATATCCAAGAAAATGGCCAAAAGAAAGGAAACAAAATAGCATTGCTTTCCAATTAATTTTTTTTTTGGATGTCAAACTTGGACCTGATCTCATTTAGCTATTTCATGGACAATCATCTTATCTCAGGTTCAAAGATTACATTGATAATGTTGTCTCTGAATTTAATAAGGAATTTTCATAAAATCATTTGCTTTCCATTTGTACATATCAGTGATGGTGGTCTGGAATCTCTGCTTGAATTATAAGAGCACAAAGACTATATAAAGTGCTCTTGAACTGTTAATAGAGTCCATATCCAGTGCCTCCCAGAACACCTTAATTCACTGTGACCCAATTATCTCTCCATCAATGCCTATTTCCTTTCTAAATGGAGGCTTTAAAAAAAAAAGTATTGATATGCCTGGTGTCATCTGCATGTGTGATTCCACTATTCATAGCTAAAACCAGCATTCTGATTTCTTTTTTTCCTATCAGTCTCAAATAAAATGCTCCCTCTGTGCCCTTGTAGTCTTTTCTTTTTTAATATAATATAATATATATGTTATATATTATATATAATACAAATTTTAATATAAATTTATTTTGACTTCTGTTGACAAATACAAATTCCTACAAAGAAACAAAAGCATAAGAAAAAAAAAAGAAACAGTCCACTTGTCATTTCAAACAAAGAGATAATAAATTATTTTAAAAGTATCTACAACTTCTATGATTAACTCTAGCCCCCAAAGATACAGGTAGCAAGAAGGAAAGCTAGGATTTGAACCTGAGTCCTCTTGTTCTAAATGTAGTTGTAACCTCACAGGAGTCTGGGACATGTGGGTAGCACACTGAGGGACCCCTTGTCCATGCTGTGTGCAAATCCATGAGCATTCAGATGGTGTTTGCTTTGCTTAGTTTTTTGGAGCTTCTTTATTATGTGTAAAACATGAATTCAACACTGCTGCTGCTGTTATCTATTGCTGTTCATCCTTTATTCTCAAAAAAGATCAATGACATGGGGGGGGTTATGTCTTGATTTGTATTCTTCAGATTCTGTTTTTATCTTTCTGTTGCTGTATTAGTCAGAGAGGTGATAATAGTGGATAGGGGGTTGGGCTTGGAATCAGGAATATCTGAGTTCAAATACTACTTCAGAAATTAACTATCACTTAACTGTCTCAGTTCCTCATCTGTAAAATGGGAGCGAATAATAGCACCTATCTCACTGGGTTATTATAAGTATTAAATGAGATAACCTATATATAGTGGTTTGAAAACCTTAATGCATGATAAAAATGCTAGCCTTTATTATAACAATCCAAATCTCACAGACTAAGTATATTATCAGGCTAATTTTAGCACTAAAACTCTTTCCTTGAGCAGATACATTATTAAATAATACCATGAAGGAGACATTTTTGCACCAAAAGTCAACTTGATGAAGTGATTTTTTTGGGGGGGTATTGAAACTTCTTCCACAAAGACAGATCACAAACACTATAATTTATAGTTTCCCTATTTTCCAAGGTCCAGAATTAAATGATTGGTGCTGATCACTCAGCTAGTTGGTCAGTATTCTTGTTGTTCAGTCATGTCTGACTATTCATAACCCCATTTGGGATTTTGTTGGCAAAGATCCTGGAGTAGTTTGTGATTTCCTTCTCTAGCTCATTTGACAGATGAGGAAACTGAGGTAAACAGGATTAAGTGACTTGTCCAGGATCACACAGCTGATAAGTGTCTGAGACTGGATTTAAACTCTGGAAGTTAAGTTTTTCTGAATCTAGACTGGTACCCTGTGCATTATGGTGCTACCTAGCTGGAAGTCAGTGTAAGAGGTAGAATTTGAATCCAGATCATCCTAAATCTAGCCCTCTACCCACTACACTATACTATCTCTGAGCAGCCTTTCCATAACTTATATATTGTTTCCTTTCAACAGACCATTGACTAAACATCAAAACATCCCACTCTAATTTTTCTCCTGCCTGAAGCATCTATAAAAGCATCCTCTAAAAATGTGCTTTGTTGCCAGATGTCTTAAGGTAAAACCAGCCTATAAATTAATAACTTGCATTCAAGTGAAAAGCAAGTGCTTAATGATTAATAATGAATGAGGAAAAGCTTTTGCATGTTGGCAATTCACGTTCAAGTAAATAAAAATAGTCATGATGTGATAAGTTTCCTTGGTTAAGAAAGTTCCATAAATATGAGAGGTTTAAACTTTAGTTTTAAAAATAGACATTAAATATATAATTCATTTTTAAAAACTTCCCAGTGTACTTGCCAATGAAAGTTATACTTAAAACTTTCTTGGTATCTCATGGGAAATTTTGGATTTACATGCTATTCTCAATTCACTACATTATGTAAATCTTCTCTTTGGTTTGAAGGTTGTTTCAACATGGGAAATAACATTAAAACTTCAAGAATATTAACAATTCTCAATTGAATTAAATTGAAGCATTTATGTAAGATATTTTGCTAGGTTCTTGGGGTTATAAAGACCTACTTGAGGTACTTATTTGAGAGAGTAGTTTGTAAGTGGACAGTGTTCACTCAAAAAGTCCTGAGTTTGAATCTTGCCTCAGATATGTAATAGTATGATCCTGGGCAAGTTTGAGCCTCAATTTCCTCGTCTACTAAATGGTAGTAATAATAACATCTATTTCACAAAATAGTTGCAAGGTTTAAATGAGATGACATATATAAAGCCCTTTGCAAACCTCAAAGTGATAAATAAATGCATGCTATGAAAATTAGGTAATTTAGTGAGAATTACAAAGAAGGTAACATGAAGGCTAACATGGGTAGCTAGATGGTATAGAGGACTTGGAGTCAGAAAGATTCCTTTTCCTGAATTCAATTCTGGCTTCGGACACTTCCTAGCTATGTGACCCTGAACAGTCACCTAACCCTGTTTACCTCAGTTTCCTCATCTGCAAAATGAGCTGGAGAAGGAAATGACAAACCACTCCATTGTCTCTGACAAGAAAACCCCAAATGAGATCATGAAGAATTGGACACAATTGAAATGAGTAAACAACAATAATAATAGGCTAACCTGGTCAATTCTGGTACTGCCATTTGTAAGTTGAAGAGCATTCAATGACGGGCAATCAGAAAGGTAAAGAGTCTCATCCCTATGCTATAAGAGATTTGGTTGGTAACAAGACTCAGAAGTATCATAACTGTCATCAAGAATTTGAAGGTCTAGGGGCAGCTAGGTGGCGCAGTGGATAGAGCACCAGCTCTGAAGTCAGGAGGACCTGAGTTCAAATGTGATCTCAGACACTTAAGACACTTCCTAACTGTGTGACCCTGGGCAAGTCACTTACCCCCAATTGCCTCAGGGAGGAAAAAAATTGAAGGTCTAGGGGAGCTAGGTGGCGCAGTGGATAGAACACTAGCACTAAAGTCAGGAAGACCTGAGTTCAAATCCGATCTCAGACACTTAACACTTCCTAGCTGTGTGACCTTGGGCAAGTCACTTAACCCCAATTACCTCAGCAAAAAAAAAAAAAAAAGAAGAAGAAGAAAGAAAGAAAGAAAGAAAAGAATTTGAAGGTCTGTCATATGGAAGAGGGATTATAGAACTGAGCTAAATGGAAACAGGCATTTAGATAAAGTACCTATATCTAGGTACTTGTGCTCTATATGCTAAGCACTTTACAAAAGGTATCTTATTTGGATTATTATGGCTCTGTTTGGCCACAGGGGACAAAATCCCAACGCTCAATGTCAAGAAGAATTTCCTAATAGTTAAAGCCACCTGTAATGAAATTGGCTCTTTTTGGAGGTGGCGAGTTCCTCTTTATTGGAAGTTTTCAAGAAGAAATTACATGCTGTAGAGGAACACTTTTGAGGCTTTAAGTGGCTGCTTAAGTGGCTTTCCAACTCTAAAATTCTATGGTCTGTAAATTTCTCAACAGATTCTCTATTGTGGTATCTAAGTTAACACTGAGTTTTTGGGACTGTGGTACTGGAATGCAAGATCTAGCTGGTCCTGCCAAATTGAACCTCATCATAAGCCAGGATGCATTGTTTTCTGTGTTTAATTAGATGTAGTATAAGTTTTTTGTCCATAGTAATTCTGAGTTGTGTTTAGTACTTAGCACAGTAACTGGCCCATAGTAGGTGCTGACTGATTGGCCATTGAGTTACTACATAGAGGAGTTCTGATCAGAGTCAATGAAGTCCTTATCCATTCCAATATGTGCATCCCTGCAGAACTGATTGTTATCATAAACATTCAAGCAAGACGTGGCGGGTATGCTCTGATACAACCTAATGCCACAGAAAAGCTGGCACTATAATATGCTTAGTCTTTCCCCTTAAAAGAAGGGGAAGAAAGATCAGTGGCAATTGTTTTTTTTTTTTTTTTTCTTGGATGTTAAGATATCTTCATGTACATGAGCAGACATGAATAATAATATGCTTCTGTAGAGTCTTACCAAGATTGAACAAGTACAGGAGGTATAGGAGTATAGGAGGGCAGAAAGGATGCTTATTTTAATTTTGTAGATTGTCAAAGTGAGGTCAGAGCTACGAAATTGCCTTGGTCAATTTAATTAGAGTTTGTTGATACATAGGGATGATATATAGAGAGAGATAGGAGAAGATAATTCATAAAATTTGCTCTGCAGATTGAAAATAATCACTCTGCAAAATGCTTTGAGCTCTTCGGATATGAATATTACAGAAGAAGCCTTTGTTCTGAAAATAAGTCCTATGACTTTTTATGTCTCTAATCAGCCATTCCTAGAGAAAAATTATGTCAAAGATCTTTGTATTTCTATACATGAAATTTTAGTGAGATATGTGTGTATGTGTCCAGACCATTCTTTTCCACCAGAGATTTTGAGACTTTATTATAAAATTTGTGATTTGATTTACCACTAAATAAATGGATTTGAGAGTAAAATTTCTGGCAATATATGTGTGTATTAGAACAGCTAGGTGGCGCCATAGTGCACAGAGCACTGCTTTGGTTCAAATTCAGCCTCAGATACTTAGTAGTTATGTGACCCTGAGCAAGTCACTTAACCCTGTTTGCCTCAGTTTCTTCATCTGTAAATTAATTGGAGAAAGAAATGGTAAATGACTCTAGTTTCTTTGCCAAGAAAATCCCAAATGAAAACAAGAAGAATCATTCACGACTGAATAATAAAATACATGTGTGTATATATTAAATTAAACTCTATTAGACTCTAATTAGACTCTGGATTTTAATATTATAATATTTAAAACAATATTAAAAATTATATTAGGGTGTCTGCAAGGCATCCTGGGTGGTAGCATGTCTTCCTATACCAATTTTAATTCTGACTACTATTGCTTAAAAAATCCTTTTAAAAACTATTGTGATAGGACTGCTTATATCTGTGCTGCTGGAGTATCAAGAAGTTGCATTAAAAATTCTAAGGAAAGATAAATTAATCCCGGCTACGTCTCACTTTTACTCATAATATATTTGTCTAATGATTATTCCTGGGGATCAAAGGCCTTGGCTCACAACTCTCTTTTCTATTTACTTTAGTAAGTAGCACAGTGAATAGTTCAAAGACCAGATAGCTTCTTTTGGGAGGAGGAGATCCTGGGCAAATATTTTAAATTCTCCTTTCTTTAGTTTCCTTGTAAAATAGAATGATAATAACAGTACCTACTTCACATCATTGAGAAGATAAAAATGAAAGAATATATGAAAAATGACTTAAAAACTTTAGAAATTCATATAAATGTTGATTATTATGATGATGTCACTCTTCCTTTATCTCTCTCCTCAATAGCTGAGAAGAAACATGTAAATGTTCACATGGATTATTTGTACCTAACCTGTGGTAGAACCTTCTGAGTTTGTATTGGTTTAATCAGACATAATTAGATGTAGTGAACCAATACAGTGATGCCATTTTAGTCCCCGAATGAAGAACAACAACCTGATGTTTCCCTTTCCTCAAGTGTCCTCATAAGCTGCAGAACACCCAAAACTGCCCTACCTGGGAAACACCCAGTGATCCAAACTTTTCATTCCCATTTCCCTCCCATCACAGCTTCTTTCTGTGATTCCAAACATGATGGATCAGAACTATTTTATTCCATCTCATATATCCTGATCTAGAAGCAACCTTTTCCAAAACATTTAAATTCTATAGGCAAAAAGAATAAATGGAAAGGATCCTCTTATCCTATTTTAGTAGCAAAAAGCTCACAGTAGAGATGGGCTCTCTTGTTTCATAGATTTCCCCAAGTCATAGATGGGTTTCTTTGTTAGTAGTTAGTAATATATATTTGTTTGTGTGTGTGTGTGTGTATATATATATATGCATATCTATATATGTGTATATATATCTCTGTATATATCAATATATGTGTATATCTATATATATCTATATATGTATATATCTATATATATACACATAGACATGCACTTATACACACACATATATACCCATACACATGTGCACATACAAATATACACATACATATATGCATATACACATGTGTGTATATGTGCATATATATGCATGTGCATATATATGTGTATATATATATAAATAAATTTTTCCACCTATCTTAGGTCTTATCAAGTTTTAGGCTCAAATTTTAGAATGAAAATGCCCTCTCCTGGCAGGGACATTTGTTTGCTCATGCCTCTGGCATTTACTTTTTTAGCACAAAACACCACATGTATTAATGTGCCATCAGTGGCGTCTCCAGTGATAATTGTTACATGCCAGCTATGAAACCACCCAGCCCTGGCTCTTGTGGCCTTCTTCTGAAAGGGAACTGCATCACTTTACAATTATCCGTCAGGCTAGCGGGGGCTGAGGAGGAGAGGGGCAGAGCAGCAGGACAAGGAGTCTTTTCAATTTAGAGGAACAGATCAGCTGCTCCGGGCACCATGCAGTGCTGGCCATGGCAGGGTTTGGGTGACATCATACTCAACTCTCATCATGTCAGCAAAATTCCCCCCAGAATGACAGCTCCCTGCTCTTACAACCTAGCTGCTCTCTGCCCATCCCATCGGGGGGAAGAATCATGTCATCTACTCCAAGCCCCCTCCCAATCCTGGAAAGCATTGTTCAGTTCTTTTGGTTCACAGATCAGCGGTGTCCAACTCATTATGTCCCTATATACACACAATCTATCTCATTTATATCTATCTATATCTATATTTCTCTCTATATATATCTTATATAGATATATTATCTTATATATTTAATATAGATATAGATATGAAAAGATATTGAAGTTGGCTGATATTTCCTTTTCTAGTTAATTTTACAGATGACAGGAGACTCAGAGAGAGTTAATTGATTTGCCCAGGTCACACAGTCAGCAAGAGCCTTAAGCTGAATTTGAACTCAGGTCTTCCTGATTCAAATTCTGGTCCTATACTCACTGCTCTACTTAGCAGCCTGGAAGCACTAACCTCCTTTAAAATATCTCTGAAGAGTGATTCCCCAGTCTTTACTCTAGGGATGATAGGTAACTCATTCCATTTTTTAGTAATTTTAATGTTTAGGAAGATTTTCTTTGCATTTTGTCTCATAAAGCCTGGGTTTAGTGGCCACTGACAAATTACACTATAATGGTGTCCCTGCAACTACATATGATGTTCCAGACATGTTCTATTTCAGAAAACAATGAGACTCTGACTTTCCTTGTTCTGGATATTAAGTTTCTGGTAAGATAGTCTAAGATCATATTAGCCATATAGGGGGAGGAGTGTGTCATACTTATTTTTATTCATTCATTCATTTATTTTTGTGAGGCAATTGGGATTAAATGACTTGTCCAGGGTCACACAGCTAGTAAGAGTCCAGTGTCTGATGCTGGATTTGAATTGAGGTTTCCCTCACTCTGAGACTGGTGCTCTATCCACTGTGCTACCTAGCTGCCTCTATGCCATACTATTTTCAAATGATGAATTTATAGACCTGCAATATTCCTAGATCTTCCTATGAACTGTTATCTGTACATATAGCCCCAAAAATATAGTTATACAATTGATTAAATGAAGTCAACCACAGAACTTATATTAATCCCTGCTGATTTAATCTAATTAAGCTCAGTCTACTGTACATTTGGGTTTTAATTCTGTCATCCATTATATTTGCTATCTTCCTTAGTTTACCCTTTCTAAAAGCATGTCTAGATTCTTCTAGGTAAACCAAGAACCATGGATTAATACCTGAATTTCAAGAAAAACTATGCTGGGAAAGTGGCTTCTAAATCATAAACTCTCAAATGTGAGGTATTCTAACTGGTTGTTTTGTTGCAATCCTATTCAAGGAAAATCTGTGCTCAAAATTATGACTCCTTTTGATAGCATGGCATTTGTAGTCAGTCTTATAGGAAGTCCTGGCTTCAAATTTTGCCTCTGACAAATTCCAGTTATGTGAAAGTCCCTTAGCTTCTTACTGTCCCCAGAAAACTACATAAGACAGAATAGATGATAAAGACAGGACACTTTTCTCCTCACCAGAAAATTCTCTACTCTACTAAAATTCTAGGTCCAAATTTGTCCCTACCCCTCATTTTGGAAAAAAAAATTACTGTAGTCCCCTATAAGACCCTTAAAAGGCTTCTAAATTGTTGAATATCTTTAAAAAATTATCATTGCTATTTTTTGTTTTGGGGGCAGTTAGGTAATACAATGGATAGAATGTCAAGCTTGGAATTAGGAAGATTCATTTTCCTGAGTTCAAATCTGGTCTCAGATTAGCTGTGTGACCTTGAGCAACTTTACCTTAGTTCCTCAATTGTAAAATGAGGTGGAGAAGAAAATGGCAAATTACCCAATTAGCTCTGCCAAGAAAGTCCCAGAGAATCCAACATGACTGAAAAATAACTCAAAATCAAAACTTTTTTATTTTTTATATTATTTACATTTCTCATTACATTCTTGCCTCCATTTCCTCCCAGAAAGCCATTCTTTATAATGAAGAATTTAAAAAGTGGAAGAAAAATAAAACTCTATAAAACTAATCACCATCGAAGAGTAAACTATAACCTATGTCTTTTTTTGTGTTTTATTGTATTATAACAGTCCAAAAAGTGATCAACCAGGTATACTACAATGTCACATTCACTTCCCAGATTTAGAAAGGCAAACTTAAAACATCTGCTCATTTCTTTACAACTGATCTATGCATAAAACTTGAAATGACTGTTCCAGCTCAATCTCATTTTCCTTTGTTGTTTTTAGTAGAGATGGTAAATACGAATCAAATGTCTGATTAATTAATAAGCCAATTAATAAACATTTATAAGTGCCTACCATGTTCCAGGCACTGTACTAAGTTCTGGGGATACAGAATGAGACAAAAGACAGTCCCTGACCCTAAGGATCTCATAATCTAATGCATTATCCTATTTTATATAGTTATTCTTCACCCAGATGTTTTATTCTTCTTCCCCCCCAGGGGAATAATGGTATAATAAAGTGCCATAATTATGGAATTGGAGGACTTGAATCTAAATCCTATCTGCTCTCCTTTATTGCCAGTGTGAACTTGAATCACTAAAATTCTCTTGTGCCTCAGTTTACTCACTGTAAAATGAGGATTGTTGGACTAAATAGTTTCTCAGCTGGTTCTGATTCTATAATCTAAATCAACTTCAATTTTCAGACCTGTCCCATCATTTCCCTGAGTAGCTTTTCCTATGTTCTCTGCCAGATTCTTAGATTTCACTTTCTTGTAGAAAGATATTTACTTCCTTTGCCTTAACTTCCATTAGAACTAATGAAGAACAATGACCTCCTTGAGGTCAGGATTTTATTCTCTCACCATGCACCGTGTGGACCCTCAAGAACTGTTGATGATGAGGAAAGCTCAGTTTCTAGCAATGTCTTTGAAAGGAATAGATTATAACTGAATCTCATTAGCAGCCTCTGAAGCACCTAGCGAGCCACATCATTTCAATTCTGAGGGAAGAAGGTTACAGAAAACATGTGAACTGTGAGAGAGGAGCAAGGGAGATGAGTTTTGATTTTATTTCTCTATTGCACAGCTAGGACACAGGAATGTTATTTATTTCCCCTTTCTGATTAGAAATGCTTCATCTACACTAGAATTTTAATTATCTTTTTAAAATGGGAGTAAAAGTCCACTTCCATTGCAATAAAAAGGATATTGGATCAGAAGACCAAGTTCATTTAATTCACAGTATGATTTTTGCAAAAGTCACTTGACTTCTGGTCTTATTTTTACTCATTTGTAAAATGGGGAGGGATTTTTTTGGGGGTTTTTTGGTCTTATCTTTTCCCTAAAACCATCCTTGAATCTTCAGTGATTGAGGAGATTAAGGTTTAAAACCACTGACATAGCTTCCTGGTTGTCCATGTTTGCCCTGTGCAGAAGGATCTTCTGATTTGATAGAATCTTCTGATTGGGCACTCCACTATGACAAATGCAGAGGTAGGAGTATGGAGGGGAAGCTGTGCCCAACTCATCACTGCTGTAAATATATGCCCTTTTGCTAAATGTAAGATGGACTATTATTAGTATCTCATTTTGCTCCAATTCCAAGCCTAAACCACTAGACCAGCCCCAGTCAGGCTTAGCCTAAAACCATTTCTAAGGTTCTTTCCATCTTTGGAGATGGCCACAAATTACTTGCCATAAAGAATATATCTATTGTGTCACTCCTCTACTCAAGAACATATGTTGGCTCCCTATGGACCATAATGTCCTACCTAAATCTTACTGATGATCTTCAAAACCCTCTATAATCCAGCCACACTCTACTATATATTCCTATTTCTTTCCAACATGTACCCATTGCTCAGTTAGGTCAATTTACTCCTTCATGCTGAAGCCATGCTCAATTCCACCCCATACCTTTCTTTAGGCTGCTTTTGTCTTTCAGTTGTTTCAGTTATCACCAGTGCTGGTCCTAGAGTCAGGAAGACTCCTTTTTCTGAGTTTCAGTCCAGCCTCAAACACTTATTTATTGTGACCTTGATTAAGTCACCTAATTCTGCCTCCATTTCTCATCTATAAAATGAGCTGCAGATAGAAATGGCAAACCACTCCAGTGTCTTTGCCAAGAAAACCCCAAGTAGGGTCACACAGTATCAGACATGACTGAAGGGTGTATTAGCTTTAGATAGTGTGGGTAAATACCAAATTGGAGGAGTGTGGGGGTCCTGGGTCCATGCTACCTTACCCATCAGAAGTACCCTCTCTGTTCCTTTCCCCTCCATTAAATCCAATTTATCCTTCAAGGTCTAGCTCAAACTCCAGTTTTTCCATGCGGCCTTTTGAGATCTGCAATCCAGCCTGATTGCTGCCTTTTCTTATTCCTAATGCATTGCTGTTCACTACAGATAATGCTTTTATTCACTACAGATGGAGATATGACTTTTAATTGGCAGAAAGAATGCCAAACACAACATGACACTGAGTACCTGTGGAAGGAACAGGACTGGTGCCAGGACTTTTTCAGGGAGAGACTAACATTCTATCAGAGAGAAGCTTCTGACTCATAGGCAAAGCCAGCTTCTCAAGATATCCCTGATTTCCATTTTGCCTCCTTAAAAACTCTGGAGACTTTCCCGTCATTAGGGTCTCCATCTTGGATTGAGCTGAGATCTCATCTTACTCTCAGCAAAGAGCTCATTATTTTCTGGTATATTTTAAATTATAGAACACCCAGCCGGGAGTCTGTCGGACCCTTCCTTGCTCCTGCCAACATGCTAACAATGGTCTGTGGAGATGGCAGTTCATATCTCTCTACACTCTCCACAAGCTTCATCTCTCTATTTTTAGAAAATCCATGTGGGTAAATATATCCTACAAGTGTACTTGCATTTCTCACTTTATGTATGTTGTCAACCTCTCTCCAGAGAGATGTGAACTCCTGGTAAGAAACAGTAATACTTCTCTACCCCACCTCTAGACATTATAGCTCTTTAATAAATTCTTCTTGTAGATTAACTGATTGATAAAGAGCAGCTGAACTGATTTAAATTGAATCTTTAATAAATTCTCAGGAATGTCAAACTGATTATCTTGATCAGAAACTTCAACTGAAAGAAAAAAAAAACAAACCTCTTCTTGATCTCACCTGTTCTCATTACATTCATGCAACAAATCCAGAGCCTAAAGCCCTCTCTATGAGAACTCATTTGCCAGAACTTAAGTTCATATTATAATAAAGCAGGTTGGTAGATAGAGCTAATTATTATAAAGATCATTAAAAATAATAACTAATACCAACTTATATACTGCACACTATATAAAGTACTTTATGAATATCATCTCATTTAATCTTTACAACCATCCTCTGATTTATTATTTTCCTCATTTTATAGTTGAGAAGTGTCTGAAATAGGATTTGAACTCAAATCCTGTCTCCAGATCCATTATTCTATCCACTGTGCTACCTTGCTACTTAGTATTTACACAATCTCTATGAATAGGAAACATACCTTTTATTTGAGGAGCCCCTTTAAGGTTGTATTTTGTCCTACTAAGTCAAATGCATGTGTGTTTTTTTAAAATCAGCATACTGTAGACTCAATAGGTCTTGTGTAATGTACAGTCCTCATTCAGTAGTTCAACTATGAAAATGATTCTGATAAGATCAAAGATTTAAAGTTGGAAGGATAGGAAGCCAAACTGAAAACAAAGACATTTATTAACATGTGAAGGAAGAGTGCTTTCACTGCTAGCAGCTTCAAATTCTGAGGTACAGATTTAGCTTTTATATAACTTTTCAGACCTTCTTAGAGTATACAGTAAATCAGTCACATTCTGCCTCAACTAGGAATAGATAAGTATAGTATTTTAAAGGAGGAGAAGAGGAGAAAGGGGAATTGGCAAAAGGAAAAAGAGGGATTTCTTGGGGAATGTCTGACATGTAACTAGCAGGATTTGTTGTTAGAATGAGTGACATTTCCTGTCCAAGGTCAGGAGACAAGGGAAGGTGATCAAATACTTTTCTAATTGCTAGAGAGCTTCATTTAAGAAAAACAGCAGATGTCTTTTATTCAGGAATAGTTGTTACAATGGTGGATAGAAACATATGCTTTATAAAATAGAGGAACATAGAATATTTTACCTCTCAGACCTGTGGAGAAGGAAGGAATTTGTGTCCAAAGAAGAACTGGAACTCTTAATTAAACACCAGACAGATAATTTTGATTATATTAAGTTAAAAAGTTTTTGTACAAATAAAACTAATGCAGACAAGATTAGGAGGGAAGCAATAAGTTGGGAAATTATCTTTACATTTAAAGGTACTGATAAAGGCCTCATTTCTAAAATACATAGAGAATTGTCTCATATTTATAAGAATTCAAGCCACTCTCCAATCGATAAATGGTCAAAGGATATGAACAGACAGTTTTCAGATGATGAAATTAAAACTTTCTAGTCATATGAAAAGGTGCTCCAAATCACTGTTTATCAGAGAATTGCAAATTAAGACAACTCAGATACCACTACACACCTGTCAGATTAGCTAAAATGACTACAAGGATAATAATGAATGTTGGAGGGACTATACACCTGTCAGATTAGCTAAAATGACTACAAGGATAATAATGAATGTTGGAGGGGATATGGGAAAATTGGGGCACTGATACATTGTTGGTGGAACTGTGAATGGATCCAACCATTCTGGAGAGCAATTTGGAATTATGCTCAAAAAGTTATCAAACTGTGCATACCCTTTGACCCAGCAGTGTTTCTATTGGATTTATATCCCAAAGAGATCTTAAAGGAAGCAAAGGGACCCACATGTGCAAGAATGTTTGTGGCAACCCTTTTTGCAGTGGCTAGAAACTGGAAACTGAATGGATGCCCATCAATTGGAGAATGGCTGAATAAACTATGGTATATGAATGTCATGGAATATTATTGTTCTGTAAGAAACGACCAGCAGGATGATTTCAGAGAGGCCTGGAGAGACTTGCATGAGCTGATGCTGAATGAAATGAGCAGAACCAGGAGATCATTATACACGGCAACAACAAGACTATATGATGATCAATTCTAGTGGACATGGCTCTCTTCAGCAATGAAATGTTTCAAACCAGCTCCAATTAATTGTTCAGTGAAGAAAGCCATATACACCCAGAGAAAGGGATCTGAATGTGGACCACAACATAACATTTTCATGCTCTCTATTGATGTTTGCTTGCATTATGTTTCCCATCTCAGATTTTTTTTCTTGTAGATCCAATTTTTCTTGTGCAACAAAATAACTGTATAAATATGTATACACATTCGATTTGTCAAGTATTTTGACATGGTTAACATGTATTAGACTTCCTGCCATCTAGGGAAGGGTGTGGGGGGTAGGGGGGAAAATTTGTAACAGAAGGTTTTGCAAGGGTCAATGTTGAAAAACTACCCATGCATATGTTTTACAAATAAAAAGCTTAAAAAAAACCCAAAAAACATATGCTTTATCATGGCTTCCCCCAGCTTATTATATTTTATTTTTCCTTCAGTAATGATTGAAGACTTTCCACTATTAGGCTATCATATGATTAAGGGATTAATCCATCAAGATATCACTATCTTGTACCCAAACTGTTTTGTGCATGAGAGGTAGAATAAAGAATATATATGATCAGAAGAAGATGGCAGTCTGATCGTGTAGCAAGAATAAAGGTTAATAAAGACACAACCTGAATATAAATGTTATACTAGTATTCATGAACATTAATTAGAAGAACTTGGCAGGAGGCTTCTAGGGCAAAAAAGTATTTATGACAAGACTGGGACAAGAATTGCAGGATTGGGCTATAATTGGCAACCACAGAGTTCACACTTTAATAAGGACTTGGAATTATTGAAGTATTGAATAATTATAATGTGATGCTAATGTTTTTGATGGGCCTTAGAATTCTTAATGCTGCCTGAATCCCTGTCTTTAGAAAATACATTAGTCCAGGGATCTCTACTTTAAAAACCTTTTATTTCTGTACTAATTCCTTTATAATGATAAAAATTGGGACTTCCTATTCTGAGACACATGAAGATCCCCTTTGAAAATAACATGACCCAGCAATCTCAAAATTGTGGGATATATACATCCAGTGAGATTTTTGACAACATCTATAAAAGACCTATCTCATAACACTATCCACAGCAGCATTATTTGTAATAACAAAAAATCTGAAACAGAGTTCCCAACAATTGAGGAATGCTTGAACAAATAATGATATATAATGTAGAGATTTATTTTTCCAATGATATTATGAATATATAAATAAATATATAGAGAGACTTCAAAGAGATATGAGAAGATTTATATGAAATTATTTAGAATAAACAAAGCAGAATCAAAAGAAACATATGTAATTATGGTAACTGTATATAAGGAGTCTATGTCTCGGTCAGCAGCACAGATTCCCCCTTTTTAAAGGGCTACATTACAATCCTCCTTAATTTTAGTGATTTCCCTTTTAGAATACCTCCCTTCAACCCTCAATATAGCCTACTTATACAAGGCTGTTTGAATGCTGTTTCCCTCAATAGACCCTGAGGCTTTTGGAGGCAGCTAGGTGGCCTGCTGTCAGGTATAGCTAAGTTGAAATCCAGCCTCAATACTATCTGTGGGACCTTTGGTAAATCACTTTACCTCAGTTTCCTCAACTGTAAATAGAGATAATATGGTACCTACCTCTTAGAATTATTGTGAAGATCTGATTAGATAATTTGGCAATGTGTTTAGCACAGTGTCTGGCACACAGTAAATACTTAATAAATGATTTTTGACTGATTACTTCCCCCACAAAGCTTTGAGACAAAGAGCTTTGTATATTGGAGGAAGCTCTCAGAACTCTTTCATCAGAAGCTCTGAGTGATTCCAACGGCCAGGCATAGCCTAGTTGGGTCACATATGAAAATCAGTCAGTGAAAGAACAAATATCTATTGAGTATCTACTATGTACCAAGCACTATGCTAGAAGCTATGAATAAAAGCACAAAAAATGAAACAATCCCAGTAAACTTACAGACAAGTATATATATATACACACACATACACACACACATATATGTATACATATATGTATGCATATATATATATGTATATACACATATATGTATACATATATGTGTATATGTATATACACATATACATATATACATATATATATAATTAATACACAGATATGAATATATACAGGGTATCCCAAAAGTCTAAGAGGTTTGTCCAGAACACTGAGAGGTTAAGGGACTTGCATGGGGTCACATAGCCACCATATGTCAGAGGCAAGACTTGTATATATACCCACAAAGGTAATTAAATACAATATCATTTGGGAGAGAGCACTAGCAGCTGCAGGAATCAGGAAAGGCTTTCGAGCATAAGATAGTGCTTAAACTGTGCCTTCGAGAAAGATTCTATGAGGTAGAGATGAGGAATAAATATATTCCAGATAGTCAGAACAGGGGAGTTATGTCTAACAAGAATAGAAAAGTGGTTTGAATCTAGATTTTGTGAAACTATAAAGCTAAAGAGAAGAGTTTATATTTTTCAAGGCAATGGAAAGTCACTGAAGTTGGTTGAGTAGGGGAATTGTGTAGAACATAATAGAGAGAGATACTTAAGGGCAGAGCTTAAGAGGCTATTGTCATAATCTAGATAAGAAATAACAGGGTTAAGTGACTTGCCCAAGATCCTACAACTAATATGTATCTGAGGCTGGATTTGAATTCAGATCTTCCTAACTCCAGGCCAGGCATTCTATCCATTTTGCCACTCAACTGCTCTGGAAGGAAATTAGGGGCAAGCAATGTTCACAGTGATGATGAGGATCTCCCTCTGTCTAGAGATTATATATCAAGTAGATTTTAATTGTATCTTGGGGTTTTGCTTTTATATTTTTCATAAAAAAAAATTTTGAGAGAGGAAGCAGTATTTTGTATATGAGAATATATGCCCCTTATATACATTAGGTACTCAATAAATATGTATCTCTTAATTGGTTTCCCTGCCTAGATTTTCTCCCCTCTTCCATCTATGCTCCATAAAGCTTCCAAGGTGATGTGCCTACTGCAGTATGACCCCATTACATCCCTATTTAATACTTTGTAATAGATGCTTGTTCCTTATTCTTCCAGACTAAAACACAAATTCCTATCTTTGTCTTTTAAAGTCCTTCAGAAACCTGACTCCAACCTGCCCTTTCAGCTTTATTATGATTATTCGCAGGCACTCACACCATGGTACAAATTGAATTTTTTTTTTTTTTGGTATAACATATGTATGGGTAGTTCCCCAGCATTGATCTTTACAAAGTTTTCCATTACAAATTTTACCCCCAGTCCCCTCCCCTCCCCTAGATGGCAGGAAGTCCACTACAAGTCAATAATATTGAAATACTTGACAAGTTGTACAAGAAAAATCCTGTCTACAAGAAAAAAAAAGAAAATCAGAGAAAGGAAACACAATGCAAGCAAACATCAATAGAGATCATGAAAATGTTACGTTGTGGTCCACATTTCACATCCCTCTCTCTGGGTGTATATGGTTTTCTTCAGTGAACAATTGGAACTGGTTTGAGACAATTCTTTGTTGCAGAGAGCCATGTCCATCAGAATTGATCATCATGTAATATTGTTGTTGCTGTGTATAATGATCTCCTGGTTCTGCTCGTTTCACTCAGCATCAGTTCATGCAAGTCTCTCCAGGCCTCTCTGAAATCGTCCTGCTGGTCGTTTCTTACAGAGCAATAATATTCCATAAAATTCATATACCATAATTTATTCAGCCACTCTCCAATTGATGGGCATCCCTTCTGTTTCCACAAACTGAACTTCTTGCTCTTCCCTCATGTGTGATGTTCCATCTCCCATCTCAATGATTTTGCTCAGATTGTATTGTATGCCTGCAGTGTTCTTCCTCCACCTCACAACTTTTAGAATCTCTAATTTCCTTGAAAGCTCAGCTCAAGCACTGTATCTAAATGAGGCATCCTATTAATAATGCCTTCAACCCAAAATTGTTGTTGTTTAGTCATTTAGTCTTCATGATCTTGTGTGAGATTTCAGCAAAGATACTGGAGTGGTTTGCCATTTCCTTCCGCAGACTAGTTTACATATGGGGAAACTGAGGCAAACCAGGCTAAATGACTTATTTGGAGTCACACAACTAGTAAGTGTCTGAAGCTAAATATAAACTCAGGAAAATGAGTTTTTCTGATTCCAGATCTGGCACGCTATCCACTGTACCATCTAATTGCCCTTATAAATAAGTTATAAATTACCCTTACAATTATTTAAATTTATTATGTACAGATCTGTTGTTTCTCCTGTTAGAATGGAAATTCCTTGAGGGTAAGAAGCTTATTTTTATGTTACTATCTCTTCTAGCACTAAGCATAGTACATTGCATATAAGAATGTTTGTTGATGAATTAATTTGAATTGAGTTAAAGGAATGGTATTTCTCTTAAGGAAAACTGTAGGAAAAATACATATTAAAATACACATTAAGACTTCTTTTGCAGGGTTATTGTGTGTGTGTGTGTGTGTGTGTGTGTGTGTGTGTGTGACAAATGGTATTTTTTGAATGACATTTTAGGGCACAGAAGCTCTCTGCCTTATAGCCTAGTATTAGAAGATTTGTTTGTCCTGATTTGTGGCAGTTGTTTCTCAGTGCAGAAATGTGGCAGCCAGATTGAATATACAACTGCCCAGATTCCCACATGCCCTTTGGTTATACACTTTAAGTCACAAAAACCTATTAGCATGTTTTTGCCCCTGAGAGAAGATGCGTTACAACTGACCATTTCCAGGGACGCCAACAGAATAACGGGTGTCAGTGTCAACTCTTTAAGAGAGGTCATTTTCACTTCCCTAGGTGTAAGACCACAAGTAAAAATAGAAGCCCCATGGTCGCCTTCTGGGCAAATGACTTATTCATGGATTCTAAATTATTGAGGTCATTCAGGAGAGTTATTTTTAAGCACTGAGAGAATCTAGGATGGGCTAGAAATGGGTCTTGAAGCAGTTTGTGTTCATGAGGCAAAAAGCAGAGGAAGCATATGGTTTAGAACAAGATGAATGGAAAGTGATGTGTGCATGACTAGGGAATGCCTGTTTCAGGTATTTGAGATGGAGTGGGAATGAAAGCCTGGACCAGGCTTCCCTTCTGCTACCTCCTAGCAACTTCACAGAATTCCCAGTTCCCTTCAGGACTTATCTCAAGCATCACCTTCTGCATGATGCTTTTCCTGGTCCCACCAATAGCCAGTGGATTCCTCCCCCCTCCTCCCCAAACCACCAAAAAAACAGCTAGCTACTCTATAGCTTTTACATACACAGAGACACATAATATATATATATATGTATATATATATATATATATATAGAGAGAGAGAGAGAGAGAGAGACATATATCCATAAATCTACATTTCCCTCCTCCATTAGAATATAATCTTGAGGGTAGAGACTGCCTCATTTTTTTTTTTGTTTGTTTTGTGTCTTCAATGCCTAAATAACTGTTTGACACATAGAAGGCATTTCTTCTTCCCTTCCTTCCTTCCTTCCTTCCTTCCTTCCTTCCTTCCTTCCTTCCTTCCTTCCTTCCTTCCTTCTTTCCTTCCTTCCTTCCTTCAGTTCTTTTTTTTTTCCTTTCGTTTCTACACTCCTTCCTTTCTCCTTTCCACTTATCCTGTGTTATACAACTATCCTGTATGATAGTTATCTATGTATGTGTCTTATCTTTTTACTAGGCTTATAAATTCCACTAGGAGAGGGGCTATCTTTTATGTAAATTTATCTCCCTCAGAGCCTATCCTGGGGTTTATAGTATAGGAACCTAAATCCACTTGTGGGAGATAAGGTTCAGACCCTTATGATCTGGGACAAGATATTCAAACTTTTGAAAACTTCAGTTTCTTCATCTCTAAAATGGGAATTATACTGCCACATTCTCTACCTCACAGGACTGTTCTGGGGATTGGGAATGGGGGAAAGAATATATATAAAATACTTTGCAAACTTTATAGAAATGTAGTTTATTGTCACTATTATTATATTATAAAAATTATTATCATTATTACAGAGAAAGTGCTTGATGAATGTCCATTGAATTGAATCAGCTAAAGAAACTTCCTCATATAAGAATTCAATGCCATCACATGCAATGATCTTTGCTGAGATTCTTTAATGAAACCTGTCTTTCTGAGCAGCAGAGATAGATGAGAGGAAGTTTGTGATAAACCAAAGCTTTTAAAATTTTATGCCTTCTCTCCTATCTGTCTCCCTAGATCTGTCTCTTACTGTCCCTGTCTGTATTTCATAGGTAGATCTGCATTTCTCATTTTTATCTGTCTTTTACCCAGTCCTTCTTTTTCTCCATAATTAGCCCATGACCTAGAGCTCATCATGGTCAGAGAACTAAGGGGGACAGATTTCCTGTCTTGGGAACTAGTAGCTTTCTATTCCAGCTTTTTCTTCCATGATCCAACATATGGTTCTGAAAGCATGCTCTCTGGGACAGTCCATTGTTAGATAACCATCATCTTCTGCCATGAAGAGCATTAAAAATAACCTGACTTTATCCCAGTTAAGTCATGTAGATGATTTTAATGACTCTCTAGGAGGTGTCTTTAGCATATGAAGTGACTATGCAAGTGATAACAAGCTGCTGTGGATAGAGAAAAGGAGAATGAATGGGCTTAAAAATCAGTAGGGAGGAATTTGGGTTAGACTGCATAAGAATATGCAGATGTTGTGGGTTATGAGACCCTGGAATGCTTCATCATAGGAGGCTCTGGAAATTTTCAAGGAAAATTCAATCCATCAGAAATAGAAGAGGAGACATAGCATTATAGGAAGATCACTGTGCTTAAAGTTAAGAAATCTGGGTTCAAATCCCAGTTGCCATGCTTACTAGCTATATGATCATGAACGAATCATTTTACTTGGACGACTTTGATTTTTTCATTTGTAAGACATGGGAGTCATATATGAATGATCTTTGAGATTCCCTCTAGCTCAAAGCCATATTGATTCTATGAGGTGATTCCAGTCCTGCCAATAAGCAGGAGCATAGATTAGAATTTTGTTAATCCTGAGTACCATCATCAAAGGAATATATTTTATTTTGGGCATGTAATAACAACCTTAACATATGGGGAAACAAAGAAAAGATATAATACTTTGATCTTCATTATTCCTATGGAATTTATAAGGGGTCATGGAAGGGAGCTAAGTGTTCATCTAATCTATTCTTCTCATTTTACAGAAGTGAAAAAATCTCAGAGTCCTTAAATGATTTGTCCAAGATAATGCTGGACTCTGAAGTCAATGTTCTTTTCACTCTACCAAGATATGTCTTTAACTTCAAATGTCCATAAATGCAAATTATATTGTGGAAAAATATAAATATTGATATGAATCAATTAATAAAAACTACAATGCAACAATTCCTAAATAATGCTCTGTGTTCAATAGCTATATCTTTTTTGTTTTAAATTAATTTTTATTATAAAATTCTATTTTCTTTCATTGAATCCTCCTTCCATCAAAAAAAGAAGGAAGAAAAAAAGGAGGAAGGAAGGAAGGAGGGAAGGAAGGAAGGAAGAAAAAAGGAAGAGTGGGAGAGAGGAAGTGAGGGACAAAGGGAAAGAAGTAGGGAGAAAGACAGGGATGGAGGAAAGAAAAGAGGGAGGGAAGAAGAGAGAAAAAAGAGGGAGAGAAGGAAGAAGGTGGAAAGGAAAGAAACATGGAAAGAAGGAAGGAAAGAAGGGAGGGATGAATAAAGTAAGGAAGGAAGAAAAAAGAAAAGAAAGAAGAAAAGAAGGAAAGAAACAAAGAAAAGAAAGGAGGAAGGAAGGAAAGAAAAAATGAAAGAAAGGAAGAAAAAGAAAGAAAGAAGGAAGGAAGGAAGGAAGGAAGGAAGGAAGGAAGGAAGGAAGGAA
>JAJPUD010002199.1:218546-228689 GCA_023553655.1 Myrmecobius fasciatus | reverse complement strand
AGGAAGGAAGGAAGGAAGGAAGGAAGGAAGGAAGGAAGGAAGGAAGGTAATAACCTTGTAACAAATCTGCATTGACAAGCAAAGCAAACTCCTGTTTTGGCTATATCCAAAACTAATATGCTTCATTTTGAAACCTTGAGTTCATTATCTCTCTACTAAGAGATAAATAATATATTATCATTGGTTAATAGATGTATCTTTAAGAAGAGACAAGAGAAATTAATAAATCAATAAAAATATAATTAAAAAGAAAAAAGGCAAGAGAGGCAAGACTAAGTCTAGACATAAGCTACAATTCAATATGAAGAAGGGCAGGCTGATAGAGAACTGACTTTTTTAAAGACTATGTTTCCCTCTTTTACCCAAGCTAATATGCAGCAGCCATTCAAAGGCTTAATCCCATTACTAATTCATCTAGAAGCTTTGGCCCCCTCTGTTTTTGACATAGTCTGATACACCTTTCCTTGGATAGTCTGATGGCCACATTTCTGGATGAGGGGCATGGAATGGCCCTTACATTTTTGGGACAGCTTTAGCACATATAACTAATTACCTTTAGCTCTCCTGCAGCAGAGAATTCCTCAGAACTCAGACTGCCAACCAACTTCAGCTTTTCCATCAGCAGATATTACATAGGCCACCATTTTCTTTCCGACAGACAACATTTTAATGTGACTTTTGTTAAACACACAATTTAGGTCTCTAGTACATTGAAAGCATCACCTAGTGGAGTCTTTTATATATTAGGTACAAGAAAAAAAAAAAAAAAGGTAAAGTCTATTGGAAGAAGCTAAAACAGAATCCCTGAAGGAGAAGCTTGCCCACTTAGATTTTATATAGCACTGTTATGCATTTTTCCAATGTACTTAGGATATAATAGTGCTTTATTCCTTTCCTAGAATATAAGTTTCTAGAAGGCAGGGGCCATGTCTTCTCTACACCTTGTAACTATTCAGTCCTCTTCCTCACCTGACATGGTGCAGGTGCTTTATAAATATTTGTTGTTATATTTATATTGATTGATTTGATCATGACAAAGTGGGAAGTACTGGGGAAAAAAACAAAAATGAGGAACCTTCTAGACTAAAGGAACCTTGTGTCAAAAATAAAAAACAGGTCAATTTGCCTGGATCCTAGGATAAGGGGGAAAGGATAGTGAAAAATAAGACTGAAAAGTTAGATGAAGACCAGATTTGTGGGGGGGGGGGGTGTTGAATGGCAAGATAATGAGTTTAATTTTGTTTTGTAGGCAATAGAGAGCTACTGGTAAGTTCTTAGCACAGAAATGATATGATTATAGTTGTATTTTGGGAAAATTAATCTGGTAGCAAAGTATACTTTGGATTAGAGAAAACATGAGACTAAAGTGGGTAGGGACCTCAGAGATATTAATTTGTCAAAACACTCCAGTTTTGAGAAGATAAGGGTTTGAACTAAGTTGGTAGTGAAGGGAAAGATGGCCTAGCAATTCCAGTGCTAGATTCAAAATTTAGAAGACTTGAGTCTAACTCTTCACTCCCATAATTCCTACCTGTGTGATGTCAGACTAGTTACAAGCTTTGTGAGTCTTGATTTCCTCCTCTATAAAATAAAATGAGGAGGAAAGATTTGATGGTCTATAAGAACCCTTTCAGATGGAAATCTATGCTTTTATGCTAAGGAAAACATTATCTGATATAGATCAAAGCTTCTTACTATGGGTCTTGAACACAAATGGAATGACATAACTAAATATAGGGTCACAAAAAAATTGGCAACAGTAAAATGCATCAAATATTCTGCCAAGATTTAATTCATTATGTAAAGAGAAACAAGTACATTCATTTCATTAGTATGCAGATTTGCTTTCATCTTTGATAAATGCTATATGTATACCAAAAATTGTTTTAAAATAAATTTCTTTATGACTTATTGCCAGTAAATATCTGATTCATATACTTATTTTATGTACCTATATACTGGGGATCACATAAGAATTTCTTAGGCAGAAAGGGGTCTTGAGTAGAAAATGTTAAGAATCCCTGGTCTAGATGAATGGCTGAGGGGGCTTCTCTAGATGTAAATTCATGTCATGTCAATTCTCTCTTGTGCCTCCAGGGGATGTTTTTAAGCTCTAGTAACCTTGGTTGTTATGACTTCCTACAATGCTCTTTAACCAGCTGATAACAGAAGGCACTAGTAGACAGAAATATGGGCTAGAAGTCTGCTGGGAAGAATTTACTCTTCAATTTCCCCTCAGATTATCTCCTGCATGATATGCTGAAATTCCCTTTTGCTGGCTCTTTTTACAGAATAATGGCTGGCAGGATGCGGTTTGTTATGTAGACTAAACACAGGACAGCTCACAGATCTAAAATCAAATCTATTTAACAGAATCAGTCAAGAATCACATTGATTATATTGTAGACAGGAATTTCTTTGTTCCAGGACTTCCTGTAGATAAACTCTGAAGAGCAATACTTTGCTTTGTGTAATGACTATGATGGGGCCATTCACAAAGTAACTTATTGACCTGGCAGTTTATCAGCAGGTTGGATGGAGTTCTAGATTCCTTCCTAGGAGGACAGTAATAGCCATGAGGGAAAAAATATTCTATGGACTCCATAAATTGTACATTATTTTGCAACAGGGCATCAAGATATAGTAAGTAGGGCACTGGAGTTGCAGTCAGGAAGATTCAGGTTCCCCTGCCTCAGACTATTAGTAGCTGTGTGACTGTGGGCAAGTAACTTTACCTCTCTTGACCTCAGGCTTCTCATTTGTAAAATATCAATTATTTCTATGACCTCTTTCAACTCAAATCTATCATCCTCCAATATTTGGATTTGGTACTAAGTTGATACCTCTAGAGCTGCATCCTTTCATCCTTAGTTTCCACCATAGCTAGGAGATTCAGCCTAAGGAGAAGGGAACAAAGAGGGTCTTTTCAAATTCTTCTACCTGTTCAGACTTCCTTTTGATCCTTCTTGACCCTTCCAACATTAATTCACTGAAAAAAAATGATACTTTAAAATTTAATTTATTTATTTAATCACAGTTGAATCACAGAAGCTCTGAAGATTAGGAAAATTCTCATGAGAAACTTTTTAGAGTAGTTCCTTCTGAGAGCTGAAAGTGATTCCCCTTTGGAATGTCACTTGGGAAGTAGGGCTAGGGATTTAAGATAGAGCTCAATAGGTGGCCACAACTACAAGTATGAACATTTCCCTTTGTAAATCACAGAGCAAATATTCCTTTAGGTAATCTTATCCTGGTATTGTTAAGGGTATTAAACTATTTGAAATTCTATGCCTACATTCTCCATCTAGTTTGTTAAAGACATTACTCTAGGAAGGAATTTGGGTTTATAACCCAATCTTTTCCCCTTTCCAGACTGTAACTCAATATCTCTAGAAAGGGGACAATAGAACTCTCATCTGTCTGAACTCTTTTGAATAAATAGGCAATTTGATTTAAAAAAATAATTTTACAAGCATCTAAGCATTATATAAATGCTAGCTAAAAGAGATGTATTTAATAAGTAATAGCAAGCACATGGTCCATGGGGGAATCTTCAAGCTTAACAGGAATATGCAAATCCATCAAAAACAACTTCTAAAAATGGATGCTATCATTCTTAATAGTAATCCCAAAGATGTAAAATATAGGAAATAGGATGGAATTAGATTATCTCCCCTGGGTCTTCCTTGACACAGTGCCATATGGTTTCCCAGCTTCAAACCAAATCATTAGACGTGGGGGGAGGGGAGGGAAACTAAGGCAAAGATCTGAAGAGTACTACATTCTGCTCCTTCATCGAGAGAAAAAGAAGTAGAAAGGAAAGAGGAGAGAAAGGAAGGAAATAGAGGAAGAGAGATAGTGAAAGGGAGAAAGAGAGAAACAGCGATAGAGCAAGAAAAAGTAGGGGAGAAAGGGAGAGGAGGGATAGTAGTAGAAAAATAGAGAAGGGCAAGAGAGGAAGGGAAGAAGAGAAGGAAGAAAAAAGATGGGAGAGAAAAAGAGAACGAGAGGGAAGAGCAAAAGGGGGAGGAGAGAGGGAGTAAAGATGTGGGGGAAAGGGTGGGAGAGAGACATTAAGAATGATGTGGATGATGATGGTGATGATAATGAGTGTAAGATCTGGTTTTTGTTTCGTTTCTGTTTTCTTTCTGGTTTTTCCCGTTATTTCAGACCACATATAATTATCTTGCCTCTTGCACCTTAGTAGTGACTCAAAGTTAGAAATAGTTTCATACCTTCTGCATTTTAAACTCTACACAAAATCTGAGGGTCAATATAGATTACTGCCTCTTTTTGAAATATAAGTCTGTTTTGAATTAGAAAGATCCAAAACCTATAAACAACAGAAAGCTTCCTTCTCAATCTAGTCACTTGACTCACTGCTGCTTCTCTTTTCTGAGATCTTTTGGAGGTGGAGCTAAGTAAGGAGCAAGAAGTTAATATAAGCCCTTTTCTGGATAACTAGAAGGTAAAGGGAAGAGGGATCAATTTAAGTTACTGCCAAAGAAAGCTAAATAGATTGACTTCTAAAAAACTATGCTTTAAGGAATTTTTAAAAGAAGAATACCCTCTCTAGAGATAACCTAGCTGAAAAAGCATTAAAGAAATTATAAAAAATTTATCTCCTCTGTTTTCTTTCCTTTATTAATTCACTCAATAAATATTTAGTAAGTTTGTACAGTGTGCAGAGCACTGTGCTAGTCATTAATGGGGATTAAAATGTAGATAAAAATAGAATCTATGCCTTGATGCAACTCATACTTTAATAAGGGTACTTAATACATGCATAGAAATCTACCTTAAAGAAGCAAACATAGGAATAAGAAAGGTGACAACAGAGTGTCACATTATCTCTAATTGGGAATTCCAGGGAAGACTTCATGTAATTGGTAGCATTTGGATTTGGCTTAGAAGGGAGGGTGGAAATTCATTAGAGTAGAGAAAATAGAAGTATAGGGGGATGGGAGAGAGAATGCTAAGGCTTGGGAAATCATATAAGCAAAAGCATGAAGGTAGGAAATAATGGAGTATCTACACAGAACAAAGAGCATTGTAATTTGGGTACAGTATAAAGGACAAAGAGATAAGACTAGAAAAATAAAGTACACCAGATTGTCAAGAGCTTCAACTATCAGGCTAAGAAATCCAAACTGTATTTGGTAGACAATATAGAGGTATTTGGTCTGGATTGTAAGATCAATAGCTTACCAGAACTACATTTATCTAAATTGTCTTATGATACTGAGTGATGAGGCTATAGAATCTCTCCAAAACCTTTTCAAAGTAGGCTTTAGATTTATTAAAATTTGCTGTGACATATTCATGTGGGACTGCCACAGGGCAAAAGCCCAGAAATGACCAAAAATGAAAGCTGAATGTTGTAGAGAAACTGTTACAGTTACCCTGAATCTATGCTCATCACCTGGAAATTTGCCTGACATGTGACCTCAGGTGGAGAAAATATTCTGAGGGATAAATATCTCATAAGTTGAGCTGAGAAAAAGACAAGGTAGCTTTGCACATGCTTTGCTTAGAGACCTCATTTAGGTCACAATCCCTTCTCCTTCCCCCAAGTGAGTGGGTTCCTCAATCCTGACTGGAGTCATGATCTGTGTTGAGTAGGATTCCAGTCTCAGCCATTGCATACAGCCAATGGGGCAATCCTGGGGCCATGGTAATACTATAGATAACTGCTTCCCCTATGTCCTTCATTAAAGTTTATGCAATAAAATCACCCATGAATATGTTCCATGTGTCAAACTGTGGTAATTCTTTGAGTCAATCATCTAATATCAACAGAAGGTAAAGATATAAAATGTAATGATACTAATAATGATGATGACTAAAACAGAAGCAAAGAATTTGGTTCCTTAATTCTGAAACCATATTTGTATGTCTTATAAGAGGGGTTCTTAACCTTTTCTGTGTCATAGTTGCCCTTGGCAGTCTGGTGAAACCTATGAACCTCTTCTCAGAATGATTTAAAATGCAAAATAAAATACACATTATTACAAAGAAATTCCAATTATATCAAAAAACAGTTTTCAGATGACTATAAAACAAAACAAAACAAAAAACAAATTCAGTGATCACTGACAACCCTAACAGTGAAATGTGAAAGTGAAAAGAATGCTAGATTTGAAATCAAGAAAACTGTGGTTCAAATCCTGTCTCAGATTATAACTTTAGGAGTATAGACAAGTAATTTATCCTCTATGAACTTCAACTTGCTCACCTGTAAGAATAGAGATAATAATACCTCAAGTATTTAACATCACAGGGTTATTGTGAGGACTGAAGTCACTTTTTTAAGTCGAAGAGAGAGCTAGACGTATAGTTAGTAAGACCTGGATTTATGGGCAAGAAACTTTCCCTCTCTGAGCCTCAGCTTCCTCACTGAAATAGATGGAGATCATAATACCTCTAGTACTAAACTCACAGAGTTGTTATTAGGATCAAATGGCCTCATATATGTAAAGTATTTTTCAGGCTTTAAAGATCTATATAAATAGTTGAATTGTGGTTGTCATCATCCCTTGCCCTGTCACTGACTTGCCTTGTCAGATTCTATAGTTACATATGCAGCTCAGTTTCTCTGCATCTGTTCCCTCCATATTTATCTATAACATTGTGAAATCTAAGGAGAAAAGAGGTACCTCTAAGTTTAAGACACTAGTTTGCATTCTAATCAGATAGGCATCCAATTTAAAACAGGACAAATTAGTCTGGATCTCCTGCTAAGCAAGAGTCAGGAGATCTATATCATTTGGTATATATCATTTTTCAAACTCGGTCAGTTCACTCTCTCCCAGCTTCCCACATTGTATGATATCCATGGCTTCTATTTATCCAATTCTAAATTTTAAGGAATTATTTTCTCAGGAACTTTTGTACATCTTTTTTCCATTTGACCTATTCTTCTTTTTAAGGAGTCTTTTTTTTCCCAGTGGATTTTTGTACCTCCTTTACCATTAGACCAATTTTGTTTTTTAAGGTATTATTTTCTCCAGTATTTGTGTGTCTCTTTTACAATCTTTAATTCTCTTTTAATAGTTTCTTACATTATATTTCCCAATTTTTTTTCTATCACTATTACCTATTTTTTAACTCTTCCAGGAATTCCTGCTGGCCTTGGGTCCAATGAACATTTTTTCTTTGAAGTTTTGGTTGTAATATTTTCACATTGTTGTCTTTTTCTCAGTTTGTGTTCTCTCTAAATCATGATTGATTATACAAATGCAAATTAAAGCAACTCTGAGGCACTACCTCACTCCTATCAGATTGAAAGTATGACAAAAAAAAGGACAAATGTTGGAGGGGATATGAGAAAACTGAAACACTAATGCATTGTTGGTAGAGTTATGAACTGATTCAGGCATTCTGGAGAGCAATTTGGAATTATGACCAAAAGGCTATAAAAGTGTGCATACTTTTTGATCTAGCAGTTCCACTGCTAGGTCTATATTCCAGAGAAATTATTTATTGATTCAAAGCAATTCCAATAAACTTGGAATGGAAAATGCTATCCACATCCAGAGAGAAGACTATGGAGACTGAAGGTGAATCAAAGTCATAGTATTTTCACCTTTTTTGTTTGTTTTTTCTTTCTCGTGGTATTTTTTTCTTTTTTGTTCTTATTTCTTTTTGCACAGCATGACAAATATGAAAATGTGTCTAAAAGAATTGCACATATTTAATCTACATCAGATTGCTTGTTGTCTTGGGAAGGGGGGAAGGGAGGGAAGGAAAAAAATTTGGAACACAAAATCTTACAAAAATGAATGTTGAAAACGATCTTTACATGAATTTGAAAAAATAAAGTATTATTGAAAATAAAATAAAATAATTTCTGGAGGGACAAAAAGAAGTGAGATTCAGGTTTGTGTGTGTGTGTGTGTGTGTGTGTGTGTGTGTGTGTGTATGTGTTTTATCTCCTGACTTCCTTTTCTTAGATTATGCCTTCAAGTCAAGTCGTGATTCAAGTCTTTAAATTTGCAGGCACTGCTTAGAACAAAGAACCTTCAAAGGGATCATTTATCAAACAATTATTATAATATTCTTTTCTTTCTTTTCACAATATCCTAACATGAGCTCATAAAGGCAATAAGATAGTACAGTGGATGGAAAACTGGTCCTGGAGTTAGGAAGAACTGAGTTCAAATCTATCCTCAGACACATACTAGTTTTGTGACACTAGGTAAATCACAACTTCTATCTGCCTCAATTTCCTCAACTATAAAATGGGAATAATAGCACCTCTTTCCCAGGTTATTGTGAGAATCAATGGCATAGTTCCTGGCACATAGTTGATACTATATAAACGCATACTCTTTCCCTTTCATAATTTATCATTGGAAATAAATTTACCCAAAATTATATGAATAGCTTTGGTGACAGTTTCCTCAAGGTGGTGAAGGGAAGGGGTATTGATGTTTATAGAAGTTACCTTGTGGGCAATCCCTTTTAGCAAAAAGATTGAGATAAATATTGATTGAAAAGAGTATCAAGCACAAACCTAATAAGGATAGGGTATTTCATGCAAAAAGGCAAGCTATAGATTGAATTGTGTCTGTAGGAGTAGTGAGTAGAGGTGTTGTTGTCAAGAGTTTACAATCTGATTTTCTATAAAGCTGAAGTTTTTCTATTACCAGCTGCTGAGGCGCCTGCCTCTCCTCTACCTATTTGCCATAGTAGCAGTGGGGCTCACCTGATTGCTGCACCTGAGACAAAGATTGGATTTGCAATATTGAAATAACACTGAATTCTGGGTTGTCGGACTAATGATAATTTTGTTTCTTCTCTCTCCACCTTTCCTCTTTAAATTGAGGGAAAGGAAAATGAGGTAGTGGGAAGTGTCCTGGATTGTAGGCACATTAGAACACAGATTCAAAATATCATTTATTTTCAATCTGAAAGGATCCATTAAGGTCATTTAGCTCAATCCCCTCATTTTACAGGAAGGGAAACTTAGATGCACAAAAGCAAAATGACATGCCCAAGATCACTCAAGTAGTATGTGGTAGGGCTGAGATTCAAATCCAGAACTAACTAAATCCAGGACTCTATACATTATATTATCAAGTTTTGACTCTATCATTTAGCAACTGCAAAACAAGCAAATCATTTTTTTTCTGGGTCTCTTCATCTGTAAAATAAGGGGGTTAAATGTCACTTTAATATTTTATAACTTGTACAACAGATGTCTAGGTATGTATTATGAGACTGAGGTCAGATAATTAGGTCACTTGACTTCAAATCACAAATAATTCTTTGAATATAATTCAAATGCCTAGAAAGATCTGTGCCAACTGATATGCAAACTTATTTTCGTGACACATCCTTGCCACAGACACTCAAATCAAAATAATTTCCTGGCTCTGCCCCAGAATGAGAAACTTTGTTTATTCTTTAGTGAGAGACAAGTGAACCATGTGAAATGTCTGCATCCTGTTTTGAATTAGAATCCAGTTCATTTGAAATCCAATTTTGACTTAGAGAGCCATTCGAGCTTTTAGACAGGGCTTTGAACTTCACAGTACATTGTTCAAATGACAAATGTATGCGTGCCAAAAAAAATATTATTTTATGGAGAACTCACACAGGGCAAGCGTTCACAAGGTGGTCAGAAAAAGAGATACAAGAATGCTCTCGGTCTCTCTTAAGAACTTTAGAATTGTATGAGATGGGAGACACTGGCACAGGACCACCAAGCATGACATGTCCTCATCAGAGATGGTACTGTGCTCTACGAGCAAAGCTGCATTGAATTAGTTCAGAAGAAAAATGAGATGTGCAAAGTTAGAGAAACCACCCCAAATGTTCATTGGAACTATTTGTACCCAATCTATAGTAGAGTATTCTGAGCTCATATTGGTCAGATCAACCACAGCCTCGTGTAACTTGACTCTAACATAATGATGCCATTTTTGGTCGTCTTCAAGAATAAAAGACAACAACCAAGGCTGAAGGAATAGCCATTTTTGATGAAACCTGTTATATAGTATCATTCAAGCAGAAGGTAAAACATATTGTTTAGTAAAACATATGATATTTAATGTCATCTATTAGAATTTAGATCCTGTTTATAGAAGGAAATGTGGGTAGAGATTTAATTCTTCATCCATGACAACAAAGAGTTGAGAT
>JAJPUD010002199.1:162322-218536 GCA_023553655.1 Myrmecobius fasciatus | reverse complement strand
TTATTTATTCAAAAGTTATACTCAATTGACTGACACATATTCATTAGATTACTATTTTATATATCCTTTACAAATATTCTATTTTTATTCCTCATTGAGATGTGACTCTGAGTTCTTAAGGGCTGTAATCCTGTGGAACACAAAGCTTTAAAGATCTACCAAATAAAAAACACTTTTTTTATTATGGGCCTGATGATGGACTATAATAGACAGAATCATCATAAGAAGATTGACCAGCAGGTTTTGATTACTTTTAACCAAAGAACCTCAAGAAGACCAACTGTTAAGACTGAAAGCTTGTGACTTGCCTCTGGAGAGAGAATGCCATATCACTGAAAATATAGATCCTTGAATTATCGAAAAGCCATAAGCACATATATATTCAGGAGTTCAAATCTGGCTTCAGACATTTACTAGCTGTGTAACCCTGGGAAAGTCATTTAATCCTGTTTCCCTCAGTTTCCTCATCTGTAAAATTAGCAGGAGAAGGAATGACAAACCACTACAGTATCTTTGCTAAGAATTTTCTTAGCAAAGCCCCCCAAATGGGGTCATGAAGCATCAGACAAGAAAAAAAGGCAACTGAACAATAACACTTCTCAGGATTGTGCTAAATGTTTTAGGGAGTACACAACAAATCCAAGTTTTGGTTCTTGCCCACAGAATAGTTCACTTACCTTGGCACTATACTTTCCAGGGATGTCCACATTGATAATGAGATTGACACACGCATTGTCAAAGCTAGTTCAGAGTTTGGGAGGCTCCAAAGGAAAATGTAGGAGGAGAGGTATTAGACTGACTACCAATGCTTCTGATTTGAAACTATTTTACCACAGTTTCTCTAGCTTTGATTTACAGATAAGCAAGTGTTGGAGGAGTGGTGAGATCTATTTTCTCCTCTTCCTGCTATAGTGTCAATGGCAACTTCCAACAGGAACACATAGTGGTAGGAAACATGTGCTTGCCTAAAAAAGCCTTAAAACAGTGCCATGAACCCCTGGCTACTTTCTCTGTGCTTTATTTCCTTTTCTGTGCATAGTATAGATCAACAACTAATAATTCTAAGAAAATTATTTCTAGCCTTAGAGATTGCACAATAGGTTGGGAGTTTGGGATTCAGATAGCCCCTGACCAGAGGGAGTAGACTTTAGTTAACAACATGTTCCTTGGAGAAGAGTACGACCATCAGGTGAACCTGTACCTGAAGGACTAAGGAAAGCTATATTCTGGCTTTCCAGGAAATTTGGGCCCTGCCAATACTCCATGATAATTGTTGTGAATTACTCAGTCCTGGATCCAAGGTTAATGCAAAATATCTGCTCAGGGTAAAGCCCCACATGGGGCTTTACCTTTTAAGGTAAATAGGTCATTTGAGTATTTTAGAATTCCTATAATTGTTTATATGGGCTCTTGAATCCTTGGCATTTTATGCTTTTTCTGTGATAGGCTTCTACCTCCTATCCAAATTGTACACAAAGAATCTTTTCCATAGGGATCCTATTGCCTACATTTTGGGGAGACCTTATATATAAACCATACTTAAACTTTGTTTTAGAGATTTCCTTAGAGTTTATCTTCAAAGTAGAAGAGAGAACCTAGCCTTCTTTGGGATCAATCCCTTTAGAATGGCCTCAGGTCTCTGTGAATCCAAAGTCTCTTGTTGGATTTTTTTGGGTATAAGTAAAGTATACAGCTTAAAGGAAACTTGTAGTGAATCTTTTTTTCTAGGTTTTAAAATAGTTTTATTTCATTAAATATTTCTCAAATACACATAAATTTTTCAATATTAATTTTTTTAAGTTTTGAGTTCCAAATTTTTCCCTCCTCTCCCCTCCCCCAGTCACTGAGAATGCAAACAATACAATATCAATTATACATGTAAAGTCATTCATAAACATATTTCCATATTAGTCATGTTGCAAAAGGAAACATACAGACATACATATACACAAACAAGAAAAATAAAGTTCAAAAAGCATACCTCAATCTGCAGCCAGTGTATCAATTTTATCTGTGGAGATGGATAGAATTTTTCATCTGGTCATGATTAAATATCTTGATCAGAGTAATTAAGTCTTTTATCACCGATCATCCTTACACTATTGCTATTATTGCATACAATGATCTCCTGGTTCATATGCATCAGTTCATATAACTCTTCCCAGGTTTTTTCAAAACCATCCTGCTTAAGTGAATCCTTCCCAAAGTGAAGAATCTCTTTTATATTTGAATAATCACTTCTTCAAAATCAAATTTGTTCAGTTCTAGACTTTCTTAACACCTTCCTGTATTGCTGCAGTAAGAAATAATAGATAGGTGAAACTTATTTATGAATAACTATAAAGAAAAGGAAATACAAAGAGGCAACAGGATGTAGGGACCCAAGTGATGATTTTAGAATCAGGAAGATTCAGATTCAAATCCTGCCTCTAGCATTTACCAGCTAGAATTCTCAAGCAACTAAGACTTACCTACTCATTTACAGATAGGTAGTGGGTATATGGTTGAAAAGACAGCTAGGTGGTACAGTGGAAAAAGTGCTAAGCCTAAGCTTCTAAATTAAGCTAAATTAAGCTTTCTGATTCTAAAATCAGGAAGACCTGGGTTAAAATATGATCTCAGAAACTTATTAGTTTGTGATTTTAATCGTCACTTTACCTCTATTTGCCTGAAATATCTCCTAAAATGGGGATAATTATAGTATCTACCTCCCAAGGATATTGTGAGGATTAAATGATCTAATATTTGTAAAAAAAAAAAAACATTTAGTACAGTACCTGGAACATAGTAGGCCCTATATAAATGTTATCTATTATTATTATTATTAGCCTGTATTGTTTATAATTTTAGATCAGAATGGTCTTCTTTTACATTCTGTTCATTTCATAAAATATTGGGAAATTTTTCCACTGATCCGAGGAAATGAGATTGAGGGAGGGCTCAAGAGAAAAGGAAGAGGGACCATCTTGCAGAAGATTAAGATACTTTTCTACAGCTCCTTTATTATTTTTATAAATAAATTTTTTTCTTCCATTGAGAAAGGGACTCAGTGTCCCAGCAAGGCTGACACCCCAGGGCTACCTTTATTCATTAGGCCATTATAAAGACTGTTTTACTAGAAAATATGACTAATATTTTTAAATGACACCTCTAACAGTAAAAGAGCAGGGCCACAAGATAAAAAGATGATTTTTTTTCCTTTGGCCAGAGTGCTTCAAATTGACCAGAGAAAGTAATCAAATCAGACTGCATCAAGCTGATTCTGCAGTACATCCTCTGTGCCTGGAAGCATTGTCTGAGCTGGTCTGCAGCCTAATCCTAATTTAGGAGGCCTGCCAACTATTTAGCCTTTTCCTGAGAAGTAACACAGCTGTATGCAATTTAATTATTGTGGATATTTTTTTATCATCATAATTAAATAAAACATGGCTTTTGATAGTGCTAAATAGCAGCAACAGATTGAACTTTGCACAAGAGAGTGAAAGTGTCCACACATGAGGTACCTGCTGAATCCCAGGTAGAACTACTGCCTGCTTCTCTCCCTTTCTCTCCTCTCCTGCTTTGCTCCTCATTCTGGTCTCAACAGTTGCTGCCAGGTCCACTTGTTTGACTCACTTGTTTCAAGCTACTCTGAAGCAATGGTGCATCAGGGAACCAGAATGACATTCATTTTTACCATCCAGCAGTGACAGTGTTTTTGGTCCCTCCCAAGGAGGGAGGGAGTGGGTTATAGTCTCTCCTGATGTTGCTGTTGGCAAGGTGTTCCTAACTCTTCATGACCTCATTTAGAGTTTTCTTGGCAAAGAATCTAAAGTGATTTGCCTTTTCCATCTCCAAATCATTTTACAGATGAGGAACAGAGACAAATAGGTCACACAGTAAGTGAAGTTAGATTTGAACTCAGGGTTTTGTAGCCAAACCCAGACCCCCAGAACCACATAACTCAGCCATTTTCTGTTTTTGTGTGAGTTAAAAGGGTTACAAAAATGTCAGTCAAACAATTGCCCATGGCCTGCCTCCTTCTGATAATTTCTTGTGGGATAATGGGAATTGCAAAGGTCTATTTTGTTTCTAGAAATCCTGCCTAGTGGCTTGGTATCAAGCCTGATTCATTATGTATTTTTTTATGTTGTAGGAGTATAGATTTGTGGAATATTTTTAAATGGAAGGGATATTAGACATTATCTGGTTTTCTTCTATCTATGGCTATAAGCAAAGTAGGTCCTAACTCTACAAAGGTAGGGTAGGTCTACCTGCCCCAGGTACTCAGCACAGAACTTAGCTCATCAAAAGTACTTAATATTTATTAATTCATATCTTTTACATCATGTTTGGAAAGCTATTATGTCAGAAAATGTCTTACCTATCTACTTTTCATAGTCTGACAGAATCTCCCTTCTACTATCTTAGGGTCATACTTTTGTATCTTTGGGCTTACATTTCTGATTATTGACTAAAATGAGAATATTTCTGGGATTGGGTATTGTTTTAAACCAGTGATATCAAATTCAAATAAAAAAAAGTCCACTAATCATTATATAAAGTTCCCTGTGTCCACTAATCATTATATAAAGTTCCCTGTGGGCAGTACACTAACAATTTTAAAATATAACATTATCTATGTTTTATTGTATTTTTATTTATTGTAAAATATTTTCCAATTACATTTTAATCTAGTTATAGCCTCACTAAGGAGTGTTGTGAGTTACACAGCTATTTGAAACCTTTGATTTAAATCATGAATTGCCATCAGTAATATTGTGCGATTTAACAGCTCACTTTTCCATAGCCTAGTTTGCTGAAAGAAAGATTTGAGGGAATGGCAATAGGAAAAGGGATGATAGGTTAGGATGAAGGATGATCATGAGAAAGAAACTTTGATCAGCTGTGGACAGAGAGCATGAAGGCCCTGGTCATTGGAGAATGTGAAAAGGAAAAACATAAGGCTACTGGAAGAAAGATGGAAAGAACTAGCCACCTATTTTTCTGGCCTTACAAGTTTTGCCTGGGCTTGGACCTTATCTTAATTTTCTTACCTTCATGTCTGGAAATTCTCCAAAGTGGATGATCTTCTACTCTTTCTCACTCCTCCCTTCATCAAACTTCCATGTTGGATATACTGTCCTAAGAAAATTATTTAATTTATTTAAAAGTCCTTCCCCTCCCCTTCCCCAAATCAAAGAGGTTATTGTTTTGAAATCACTGTCTGCATTTCTGGAAGGAAGGTGAGTTAAAGTCTAAGCTTCTCAAGGAATTGTGCTGTGTTCTCATTTCCCTTCATTATCTAACAGCATGGAACTGCCTTGCTTCAGCATTTCCACAACTTCCCCATCTACTGTCATGATTTTAATCTCTTCTTATTTTCATTTCACTTCTATTTGATCCTTTTTTGTCTAGTCTTTGCACAGATCTCATACATAAACAGTACTTTGTTTTCCAAAATACCCTTTTGTCAATTATCTCACTTCATACTGGTAATTTCAAAGGAATTTATGTATTATACATAGTTAATTCAATTGAACAAATATTTATTAAATGTCTACTTTGTTTTAGAAAGTGGAGTGCTGAGGATACAAAGACAAAATATATATATATATATATATAAAGATAATCCCTGTCTTGATGGAATTTATATACCTAACAATTATCCCACTGAAACAAACAAAAAAAGCATCACTTTGTATCTTGCCTATAAATCCAATGCTTGAATTTTCGTTATCTTCCCTTTACTGTCTCATTTACCTATTTTCTACAATATATCTTTTTCATATAAGTTAACATATGGATGGACCTTCTTGGACCTACTTTATTTTAGTACATGGACAAGAGGCTCACACATGAACAGGTGTGGATAGGTATAATCTGCCTTATTGGAGGTAGTGCTCATATAAATGGGATTACTGATCCACCTTCCCTTCGATAGATTACATCAAGAATTCCCACAATTCTACTCTTTTCTTAGAGTGAGGAAATAGAGCATAGTGTTAGAGAGCCCTGGATGGGAAATCAGGAAACTCAGATTAGAAACATCCCTAGCCATATGATCTTGGGCAAATAATTTCTCCCATCTGGGCTTTTAGTTTCTACATTTGTAACATCAAGGAATTGAATGATAGATTATCTCTAAATTTTCTAAAAGTGCCATGAAAGAGCAGAACATGTGTTGGTTCCAGTATAAGAAGATCTGTATTTGAATCTCATCATTGCCTTTTAGGAGCTGGCTTACTTTGGTCAAATTACTTAATTTTTGTGCTTCAGTTTTTTCATGTGTAAAACAGAATAATAATATGTGGACTTCCTACCATATGGGGTTGTGAAAAAAGTACTTTGTTAGCCTTGAAATGTTATTCTAATATGAGTTGTTATTATTCCTTCTAGCCTTATAGATATCTAATCATTGATATCAAATTTTCCATATTTCTCATTTCTCTGTCTTTGAGCATCCTTGAAGCCTTTATTTTAAATATCCACTCCATCTCTTATTATTGTCAGAGTGGTCATGCTATCATGTAATCTACATAATTTAGAATTGATTTTGATCTGCATATTACTTTCGCTTTTTCATCTTTACTCCATTTACTCCAAATTTTACATATTTTCTTTTTTAAGGATTCTTCAAAATTTTTTTTAAAAATTACAACTTATTTTCAGTTATTGAAAATCTACTTTTTCATATTCCTTCCACTTTCCCTTCCTCCCCACCCCCACTAAGGAAGAAAGAAAAACAAAATTCATGTTATAAAAATTCACAGACAAGCAAAAGAAATTTCTGTACTGGTCATGTTCAAAATAAAAATGTCTCAATTTACACTTTGATTCTGTCACGGGGCATGTTTCATCATTATTCTTTTTGAATTGATCAGTTTCTAAAACTTTCAAAGTTCTTTGTTTTTTTACAATATTATTGTTATTATATAAATTATTCTCCTGATTCTTTTCATTTCAATCAAGTGTTCCTAAGATCCTCTGAAACCACAACCTCCATCATTCCTTATAACACAAGACTTTCATATATCCTAAGCTGTTCAGCCATTCCCCAATTGATGGGTATCTCTATTTCATAAAGAGATTCTATCAATATTTTGTATGTCCGCAAAGTTTGTTTTGCTTAAGATTAATTATTCCATTTGCCCTCCATTCTTTCCCACCCTCCCTTCCTAACTTTCTTTTCTGTTTTCCTGTTGAGTAAAAGGTATTTTTCTACCCAACTATTTGAATGTTTACTCCTTTGACCAGTTTAGATGAGAATGAGTCAAGTATTGACTGTGCCCTCCATCTCTTCATCTTTCTTTGTATAAACCTCTTCATCTTTCTACTTGCATACCTCTATTATGCAATGTAATTTTTCTCATATTTCTCTCTCCCTTCCAACCTACCCCAGTATTCTATTCTTTCCATTTTTCTTTTACAATCATCAGAATATAATAAAACCACTCCTAAGATCTGCGTCTAATTAGACTACCTCTATAACTCCGGATGAAGAGAGGGTTCTGAGGAGACATATATATCATCTTTTCACCCTGGAGATTATCATGCTTTTTTTAGTCTTTTAAGTGATTTAATATGTTTGCTGTCTCATAATTCCATTAGATTCTAGTTGGTCTGTTCTCATTCTCAGGAAATTTGTTGTTTAGACAAGTTTGGGTTTTTTTTGTTTTTTGATTTATTTCTTGTGCAAAGCTGTTAATGCCCTTTCCATTTTTCTTCCATGGCTATTATTTCCACCTCTCCTCAATTTTTTCCTCTAGCCATCCCATTTAATTTTCAAAAACATTTCAAAATCTTTTGAAAATGCTTGCTCTGTTTCTTCTAAGAATTCTAGTTGAACTTTTACCTAAGTTGGGTTTTTCTTTGAGACTTTGCTTGTAGACATTTTATACACATTCTCTTCTTCAGGATTTGTGTCTTGTGCATTTTAGTCACCATAATAAGCTTTTTATCATGGTATCCCTTTTTTGTTTGTCCATTCTTCCAGTCTGTTTCTTGACTTCATATTTTATATTAGGGTCAGGCTCTGTACATTTGTATTATTTAGGGGAAACATTCCAAGATGCAACTAGATTAAAATGTAATTGGGAAATATTTAACAAAATAAATAAAAATTCAATAGAACATAGATCTTGTTTCTATACTGTTACTGTTTCTTTTTCTTTTTTTTGCTGAGGCAATTGGGGTTAAGTGACTTGCTCAGGGTCACACAGCTAGGAAGTGTTAAGTGTCAGATAAGATTTGAACTAAGGTACTACTGACTTCAGGGCTGGTGCTTTATCCATTGTGCAACTTAGCTGCCCCAATATATTGTTTTCTAAGTCAGTATATAGCCCACAGAGATTCTTATGTATGATTTAATGGTCTTTGTTTCTATTTGAATTTAACACCATAACTCTAGAGTCCTATTGATGCTTTCTTGAAGGTATTTAGTATTGTGTTTTTTCAGAATCTCAAAGACAGTTTAGGCTCAGGACTTGCATGCTAAAAACCAGTGTTGCCAAAGTGGCTTGATTCAGAACATTGCCCTCTCCCTAGTCTGATTTTTGTAAGTTGCTTACTTCAGTTTAGATCTGACAAACCCACCTACGAACTTGCCCTGATTGTAGTTTCATTAGATTACTGCTACAGCCACTATCAACTAGCTAGAAAGAACTATAGGCTTTTCTTTGGTGTGGAATATGTCTTGGTTTTTTCCTCTGGAGGCCTCAGACTGAGTTGGAGGGTAGAACTGAGACACCACTCTACTTCATTTTCAAGGTCACAGACACATAGCTTTTGAACTTGTTCCTTGCTTAGTACACAGACTTAGAGCCTGTGACTTTTCCTTACTTGACACACCACCCCTCTTCAGTCCACCCTGAATTTGTGTCCCAGAACTGCTACTTGGCAGCTATTCCTATATCCTGCACATGATCAAGAACCCCTGTACTGGATTGAGGACTTTTTACATATTTCCTCAGAACAACTCTATGAGATAGGCATTATTATTATTCCCAATTTACAGATGAGGAACTAAGGCAGAAGGCTAGTGAGATAACTTGCCCAGAGTCATCTTATATGTGTCTGAGGTAGGATTCAAACTCAGATCCTCCTTACTTGAAACTCAGTTTTCTATCCACTGCACCACCAAGATAGACATGGACTAGATAGACATTAAATCTTTTCTGCATGGTTATTCTGTGTATTGATTAGTGCAAAGCTGAACTCTGTGATCCTATTATATTCAAGAAGCTATGGAGAAAAATTTCAGGATATATATTGTATTGTTTTCTTCTGCTCTAGTTATTACCAGGTATTATAGAAGTCAACAGGCATTGACTATCCTGTTCGCTACCCAAAATCTTATGGTATAAGGTATTTGAAATCTCCACATGCCAGAAAACTGGGATTTATTCTTCTTTCAAGCACTAGTTTCTAAATAAAGCAACAGAATTTTTTGGCCCCTTCTCTTTCTGTCTATGGGTTCTAACATGGTGATATTAACCAAGTGTGACAGGTTTAAGGTTTTTATTTATAGCAGTAGAGAATTGTTTTCTTGCAGCCTCAGAGACTGGGGCTCTGTGACTGAGCCATTTTAACAATGCTTGGAATATGGAAGGATAAAGAAATATGGACAGTGGGATCATTATTTTAGGGTAAAAGAAAACTTTAAAACTAATCAAGTCCATTCTTTCATTTTATACATTAAGAAATAGAGGCTTAAGAAGGTTAATTAATTAAATGCTTACTATGTGCCAGGAATTGCACTAAATGCTCAGAATATAAGGAAAGGCAAAAATATGGTCCCTCACCTCAAGGTCTCATATTCTAATGGGGGAGACATGTAAAAAATTGGATATATAGTATATAATTAAAAGTAATACTAGAAACAAGATATTGGAGATAGGGTAAGGGGTCAGATGAGGAGTACAGAGGATAGAGTGACAGGCCTGGAACCAGGAAAAGTTAATTTCATGAATTCAAATCTAGCCTCAGACACTTACTAGCTGTGTGACCCTGGGCAAGTCCCTATTTGCTTCAGCTTCCTCATGGGTAAAATAATCTGGAGAAGGAAATAGCAAACTACTCCAAATCTCTGTCAAGAAAACCCCAATTGGAATCATGAAGAGTCGGGCATGACTAAAATAGGAATAGGTCAATAAAACGTTAAAATCTTGAAGAGAAATAAAGTGTAAGAAGAATAGAAAGGTTGGAAGACATCAGGTTGCAAAGGACATTACATGCCAAGAAGATAATTTCTATTTGATCCTGGAAGGAACAATGAGACACTGGATACTGTTGACTAGGAGGGCAGCATAGTCTGATTTTGCTTTAAGGAAATCACTTTGGCAGCTGAATAGAAAGTGGGTTAAAGTGGGGAGAGACAAACAAAAAACGGTTAAGAACCCTTAGTATAGAAGACCAAAGGATCCAGCAGCACAGAGCCTTGGGAGAAACCTATGACCCCCTAGATGGTATAATAGATAGAATCTTCCTGATTTGAAGCAAGGAAAGCTGAGTTTGAGATTTCTACAAGACATTGTTTAAGAAAGTCCAAAGGAATTGTTAAACCATAGAACTGGAGCTCAGGATAGACAATAGGTCTGAATATTTGGATCTGTTGTTATTGTGGAGGACCAAGAACATCACAAGGGTAATTTCTTGATCTGTGAGTGAATTGGATTTAAATGAGGCAGAGTTGTGCAAAGTCATTAGCCTTACTCTCTCCTCCAGCCATTGAAATCTATTGGAAAGACATAAATCAAGTAGACTGCTGATGGCCTAAGATTCAGTGGGAGACCTTAGCCTTTCTAATCTAAAGTCTTTTCTGGGTCTCATTTTGTCTGAAGCAATACCCATTTAATGATTAAGGAATAGGTAATCACTATTTCTTAAAAGTGATTTGACTCAAGTAGAACTGAGTCAAAAATGACTTAGTTTGTCATCACAAAAGAAATAGATTTGGATGTAATCTCCATAAAGATGATAATAAAACCCATGAGACTTAAAATCACAATAGGAGAAAGTATAGAGCAAAAAGTGAAAAAGGCTCAGGATAGAGCTTTGGGACATCCACAATTAGTAGTCATAATCAAGATAATTGATTCTAAGGATGTGAATCTGAGGGCCTGAAAAAAATACTACCCACGACAGAATCAGGAGTAGGAGGACAGGTGAGTTTAGGGGGAAAGATCATGAATTTCATTTTTTACATGTTGAGTTTGAGATGTTTCAAATATCCAATTGACAGTTGGTGGTATGGGCCTGGAGTTCAGAATTCAGATAAAGACTATATAGCTATATAGATTTAAGAAACAACTGCATAAAGGTATTAATTGAAATTATGGGACCTGATGATATCACCAAGGATGGTCAAGGTATAAACCAGAGAGGAGTATAGTGTCTAATAGAAAGCCCTGGGACATACCTACTCATAAATGGTGGATCAACATTTATTAAGTAACTATTTTGTACTTGCTTTTAAGAGCATACCACAGGGTTTACTGTGTAGATTTCTTTCTTAAGAATCCACCTTTAAACCAATCTGATTCTCTTTAGCCACCAATAGGTCCTAGGTCAAGCCCCATTTAGTCATTGTTTGGGTTCTGATTGACTCAGGTTGAATGTAAATAGCAGTCATGTCTGCTTTGGCCCAAAACCCTAAGGGTCTTCCCCTCTCAGATTTATTTATTTATTAAGGGGTGATTTTTTTTTTAACTAGGTGAAAGAGGAGATTTTTTGCCTCAATTGCTATGTATCTTTAATCACTGAATAGGTGCTGCCTTAGTCAAACTGACACCTTTATCCTGAACCTTCTCTAGTTGCTTTAATCAATATCTTGCCACTAGACCCAGATGACTCTGGAAGGGAAAATGAGGCAGGTGACCTTGCACAGCTCTCCTTCACTTTAATTCAATTTCTTTGCATGTCATAGCATCATTTCCATGATGTCATATCCTCTTCAAAAATGAAGGACATGGGGCAGCTAGGTGGCACAGTGGATAGAGCACCAGCCCTGAAGTCAGGAGGACCTGAGTTCAAATCTGGTCTCAGACACTTAACATTCCCTAGCTGTGTGATCCTGGGCAAGTCACTTAACTTCAATTGCCTCAGCAAAAAGCAAAAAAAAAAATGAAGGACACACAACAACTACAACAACAACTTTGTACCTGACACTGTGTTAAATGCTGGGGATACAACGAGAAGCAATCCCTGCCCTCAAGACAAGGAGAGACAAATTTTATGGGGGAGACAAAGTGGCAAACAAATCTATACAAAGCAAGTTGTATAAAGGATAAACAGGAAATAATGAACAGAGAGAAAGCACTGCAATTAAGCAAAGGCAATTAATAAGAAGTAAGAAAAGAAAAAAGAGAGAAATAATGAAAGTTGAAAGAGAGATAGAAAGGAAGGAAGAAAGGAAGAAAGGAAGAAAGGAAGGAAGGAAGGAAGGAAGGAAGGAAGGAAGGAAGGAAGGAAGGAAGGAAGGAAAGGAGGGAGGAGAGGGGAGGGAAGGAGGGAAGGAAGAAAGGGAGGGAGGAAGGAAGGAAGGAAGGAGGGAAGGGAGGGAGGAAGGAAAAAGAACCAGGAGAAAGCAGTGTTAAGGAAAAAAAAAACATTGAGTAGAATCTAAGATATTTCCTACTAAACCTTTACTGAGCTATTTGGTAGACAGAGCATCACACAATCACACTTTTGCAGTATATTCTTATTTTAAATCGTTTCAAAATTATGTCTTCACTGTGATTCCTCAACATTCTCTTCAATGTCCTACCTACCTTCCTGGAAAATAACACACACCCAACAACCCAGATTTAGTAACATGACCTGAAACTCAAGAAGTGAAGTCAGGGCTCTTTCTTCCTCTTTCACAGACTGCATAGGCCCAAGAGATTTCCTGCATTAGATTCATTCCATTGATCCACTAAATCTGGTCTTTTGCCTTAGGCAGGGCCCCAGAAAGCAGAGAAAACAATCTAGAATCACTCAGCCAACTAACTGTACAGTGAAGAATTTGGAGCTGAGAAGGGAAGGTTGGTTGTCTTTATTCCTTCCTGACTTCTCTGTGCTATTCTTTACAACTTGAGAAGGTTACCTTCAAAAGACACTAACATGGTGATTGGGGCAGCTATTCTCCTATGCTTTTTAGTTTCTTGCCTAAATTTTCATGAACACAGGCAGTATATAATAAAGCCAGATTATTATAAATATAATAGCAAGTATATTCTTTATTTCCTTTATTGCTCTCCTCAAATTTTATTTTTGAGAGATATTAAATAATAATAGGTATAATGAATATACTTGTTTTAATCCCTGATCTTACTGGAAAGATCTCTCATTCATGCTCATTATAAATAATGCTGCTTGTTTTTTTTTTTTTTAGAAAGATAATATTTATCAAATTTTGGAAACATCAAATTTTTCTTATGCTCTCTATGTTTTTGTTTGTTGTTTGTTTGTTTTTTAATAGAACAAGGGTAACATATTCTGTCAAAAGCTGGTCCTGTATCTATTAATAGAGCATGATATAATATGATTTTATTATTATTGTCTTGCTGTTAACATAGGTAATTATATTTATAATTTTCTTAATATTGACCCAACTTTGTATTACTGCAATAAATCCAATCTTATCATAGTGTATAATCTTTGTGACCTATAACTTTCTTAGTCTTTGTGCTTTATTCTCTTTGCTAATATTTTATTTAAATTTTAAATTATTATTACTTTATTAGGGTGATTGGTCAATAGTTTTGTTTCTTTCTTTTAACACTTTATTTAGGTTTCAAGTCTACCTTTGCATCAGAGAAGTGATTTTATATGACTTATTTTATTATAATTTTTAAAATAGCTTTTATATTATTAAATTGGTTGATCTTTAAAGGTTTCACAGAATTCACTTGTGAATTCATCTAATGCTGTGCTTTTTTCTTTTTTAAGAGCTATTTATGGATTTTTTTCTGAAATAGAATCATTGTCTTTTCTATTTTATTGTATTAATTGGAAGAGGTGGATCCTGATAAAAAATTTTGAATAAATAGGAAAGTCTTATTAAACTTGCCTAAGTTATGAGAAAATAGAGACCATTCATTGTCATCTTCTCTTTTCTATATCTCAGAAACTCATGACATCATTCACATTCTCTCATCCTTTACTTTAGTGTCCGGTGAAAAGATGGTTCTTCCCCTCCACATGTATGCTTGAAATCATTCCCTCTTTTATTCTGAAGCAAAATATCCATAGAATCCTATTTCTGATCTTCAAACTCTATCTATTGGGTCTTTCCTCCTTCCTGCAAGAAAAAAAAAATGTTTGAGTCCTCCACCCTTAAAATGTAAAAATCTCATGAGATGTCTCTGGATCTTAAATCTATGTCCTATGACTCTCCTTCTTTCTTAGACATACTATCAGAATTCTTGCAAGAATGCAAAATATATGTGTGTATGTGTGTGTGTGTGTGTGTGTGTGTGTGTGTATAACAAACAGGTGGCTAATAAGATTGTGTCAGAGAATATATTTTTGATCTCTTGATATGAAAGACTTTTGATCAAAGATGAAGTACACCCAAACAAACAAAAATGGTGAGACCTTTCAGGTAACTGAAAAATTAAATTTAAAAAAAATGTTTTATTTCATTTTAAATGTTCTTGTGTATTTGAATGATCAAAATTTTGTCTGAGTATTCCTTATGCTATGTCTAGAAGCTTGCAATGTAACAAATTATATGTGTAAAGAAAAAAAATTTCCAAAACCTATCAACACACAGAAAATATGAAAATATATGAAATGTATCATGGAATTCCCATTTCCACAAAGGAGTAAGGAGACAATGTCTTCTCATATCTTTTCTGCAGCCTCATGTTTGTTCTTTGTAATTTTGCAGAATTCAATTTTGATTGTTTTTTTATCCAAATGTTTTTTCATTTACATTGTCATAGTTTTTGTGTATATTGTTTTGCTTTTTGACATATCTTTACACACATGTAGATGCATTTATATCTGTATTTATGTGTCTATAACTGTATATATATATATCTCAAATATCAAAACTGTCAGATAAATTTGATACAAAGTTCTTTTTTCCAATAAAATAGTTTTTACATCCAAAAAAACCCAACAACTTAAGAAGGTAATATTATAATATACTGGCCTCAGCAAATGCTATTTCATATATCAATGTATTATCATTTGATGCTATATATTTTAAGTTCCTTCTGGTATATTATAATGCATTGGGCTCCCAGGGTTATTAAAGACTAAAAAATACTTCAAACTAGAGTCTACCAAATTTTTAATATCCATTCTTCATTAGGAATACCTTTTGTATACAGTTACTTTATGTATCACAATTTCCGTAGGCTATAGGGTACAAGGAGCAGTTACTTAGTATCAATAGATAAAGCCACTTTATAATACGTATGAGACATTACTAAGGATGGAAAAATTGGTAGGATCTAAAGTTGCCCTCTTGAAATCAATTTTGAAGATATGAGGGGATGGTACAATGCAAAGTGTTTAACTCCTCATATCTGCTACCATAGACACGAGAAGATGGGACCCATAAAGAGGAATTTTTACTTCTGGGATGAGGGAAGTGGTAGAATAGGATAAGAGGAACTCACTTGCGGAAGGGTTTCAAGGGGAGAGGGTAGAAAGGGAGGACAACATTGGACACTTATTTTGGCTATGTCATTGCTATCCTCTAAATCAGGAGTTCTCAACTTCGAGTTAATGAATTTTTAAAATTTTTATAACTATTTTATTATGTGATTGCCTTTGTAATCTTAGATATTTTATTTTAAGCATTTAATTACATTGTAAGAAGAGGTCAATAGGCTTTGCCAGGTTGCCAAAGAGATTCATGATATTAAAAAGAAGAAGAAGAAGAAGATTAAGAACCTCTGCTCTCAATTCTGGTAATAAGTTTTTATTGCCCTATACTTTATGCTATAACTTTCATTTAGGGCAGAAAAGAAACTATGGAACCAATTAATGTCATTATATTCTACTTCAAGGGGCATAGTATCGCTAGGAAGTCAAATGGAATGAGTATAGAAGATGTACAGCATTTCTAAATTCATAAGTATTACAAAGGGAAGCCAAAGGAGGCCAGTTTGCAAGAAAAAGGTCGCATGCTACTGTTAAAATCAACTTTGATTTTGCTTTCTACACTAAAGTCTGATCCCAATTCTTCATAGCATGGAGATGATCTATGTCAACAAAGGTTATGACAGGAAAAGTAAGCCTTGGCAACTAGGTGTGGGATGCTGGGCCTGGAGTCAAATTTGACCTCATATACTAGCTCTCTGACCCTGGGCAAGTCACTCTGTTTGCTTCAGTTTCCTGAATTGTAAAATGAAGAAAATAATCATCATTATTCAATTGTGCTTGACTCCACATTCATCCATAAGGTTCTCTTGGCAAAATTACTAGAATGCTTTGCCATTTCCTTCTCCAGTTCATTTTCCAGATGAAGAAACTGAGATAAAATGAGTTAAGTGACTTGCCCAGATTCACACAGCTAATAAGTATCTGAGTCCAGGTATGAACTGAGATCTTGCTGATTCCTCATCTGATGATCTATCCATTACATCACTTAGCCAAATGTTTATTCCTTCCCTACCGCCCTCTACCTGACAGGTTTTGTTGAACTAGAAAAAACTGAGAAAACAACATTTGGAGTTGTTCCCTAACCTATTATCTAAAATACTTATGATTCAGTCCAAAATTTTTTTCCATTGCCCACATTTTCCTGGCAACAGACTATGACTGTTATCTGAGGACCAGTCTAGATAGTTAGATGCTTATTACCAAAAGGTTAACTACAAAGTGATAATGTTGTCATAAGTGCCTAGCACATACCAAAATAACTCATGACGACTGCCTGCTTAGAGCATGGAAGGGTTATTATTTGCCTAAATGATGAATATCTACACTAATAAAATCAGGGATATTTAGGCACATTGAAATACTGAAGTATGATCTTAGTGCAGGGACAGAATCCTAGAGTCAGGAGACTCTATCTTAAACATGGCTCTTAATCTCTCAAAATCTTAATTCAATTGTAAATTAGGTATAAAAACATCTGACTTACCTAGCTCACAGAGTAGTTGGGAGGATCAATGCAATTGGTGCATAAAAGCACTTTGGAAAGCAGAAATCCCTAAAAAAGACAATGTGTCATTTTCACTAATAATATAAGATATTAATAAAAGCAGTAATGTATTTCAAAGGTGAAAGGAATTGCATTATTATTTTATTAACATTGTAAAGATGTATTTCCAAAATGGAAGGAGGAGGCAACCAGGTAGCTCAATGGATAGAGTGTTGGGACTGGTGTCAAGAAGAGCTGAATTCAAATTCAGTCTTAGAAACTCACTTAGATGCATGACTTTGGATAAGTGACTTAATCTTTGTTTTCCTTAATCCGTTGGAAAAGGATATGTCAATCCACTCTAGTATCTTTGCCAAGAAAACACCATATGGAATCAAAAGAGTCAGACATGACTGAATAACAACAAAATAAAAGGAAAAAAAAATAAAAGCAGGATATCTGACAATATTATTTCTTCAGATAGAGAATCCATAAAGTCATAGTTTTAGAGATAGAGGAGGCATTGTGGGTCATCAAAGTCCGACTTCATATTTTAGATAAGGAAACCAATGCCAAGAAAAACTGAGTGCCTTGCTTGAGATCATACAGGAAGCAAGTAGTAGAAACAAGATTTGAACCTAAGACCCTGAATCCAAATCCAACATCCTTTATATATACTGTTAATATTTTGCTTTAATGTACCTGTGATCTCTTCAGTGTAATTTCTTCAACAAGCCCATCTATGCCTGCATCTTGTGCAATTCTCAATCATACCTTCCATTAAATCTATCTTAAGTGTCAACACAACCTGAGGGACAGGAGAGAAATGAGAGGAGAAAGCTTGTGCTTTATCTCATGACATTGTGTGAATACTTGTGACTTTGATTATGTCATTTACTTCCTTTTTTTTTCTTTTCAAATTTTTTGATGAGACAATTGGGGTTAAGTGACTTACCAAGGATCACACAGCTAAGAAGTGTTAAGTGTCTGAGGCCAGATATGAACTCTAGTCCTCATGACTTAAGGGCTGGTGCTCTTTCCAATGAGCCAGTGCAGTTTCAATTAAACTGAAACCTCTTAAAGATCTTAACTTAAAAAGACCAAGGTCTCCTATTGGATCCAGGGCCATCTCTAATCATCCTGATCTATATCTGGCCATTGGACCCAGATAACTATGGAGGGAAAAGTGAGGCAGGTGACGTTACACAGCCCTCCCTCACTTAAATCCAATTCACTTGCATGTCATGGTATTATCTCCCTGATGTCATGATTCTCTTCAAGAATGAAGGACAAACAACAACTTTTTTGTGTGGATACTAATGGGACTGACTCAATCCATGAGTTGATTTTATAGAAAAAAAAATTTTTTTAATCACATAGCAGTAAGTGCTAAGAAATTTCCATGAAAAAAAAAATGCCTTCCAATTAAGAGCCTTCATGGGAATCCCTACAATTTCAGCCCAAATTAAATATTAAAGGGGGAAAAAGTAAAGAAGATGATAAATGGCAGTGTCTCCATGTATATTAAGGTCACTCATATTTAAGTGAATAAGTTCTCTGTGGGGTAGATCTCCTTCTGAGGCATTTAGATCCTGAGCTTTTATTGTACCTCAGTCAACAAGTTTCTTAGTCTTTTTTTTTTTTTTTTTTTTTTTTTTTTTTTTTTTTTTTTTGCTGAGGCACTTGGGGTTAAGTGGCTTGCCCAGAGTCACACAGCTAGGAAGTGTTAAGTGTCTGAGACCAGATTTGGACTCAGGTCTTCCTGACTTCAGGGCTGGTGCTCTATCCACTGCGCCATCTAGCTGCCCCAAGGTTCTTAGTCTTGACTTTCTGAGATATACAAGTAGTTCACAGGAGGATTCTGTAGGGATTACACCACTGCTCAATGGGGTATCACTTTCGGGTATCACTTTCTATTACTGGGTGGAAATGACTTTAAGAAGCATTTTGATAGAAAGGTCAAAAAGCTCTGAACTGCTCTATTTGTTGTTTTCTTTTGTCTACTTTGGAGGAAGAGATTATGTGAAAAAAATTCAAAATAAGTCAGTCTGTAAATGTTTGTTGTTATTATTATCCAGTCATGTGATACTCTGTGACCCCATTTAGGGTCTTCTTGACAAAGATATTAGAGTAATTTTCCATTTCCTTCTTTAACTGATTTTACAGATGAAGGAAACAGGTTTAAAATTGACTTGCTTAGGATCACACAGCTAGTAAGTATCTGAGACTAGATTTGAACTCACAAAGATAAATCTTCTGATCCCAGGCTTGGACTCTATCACCTATGTCACCTAGCTGCCCAAAGACTCAACAAGGTTAATGATGAGAGTCACTCAGACTGACTCTCACTTTAAGTTTCTCTTATGTATTGTCTTCCCCCATTAGAACATAAGCTCCATAAGGATAGCAATTCTTTTTCTTTTTGCTTATATTTATATTCCCAGCACCTAGCAGAGTCCCTTAAAACAAAGTAAGCTCTTAAATGACTACTACTGCATTGCTTTGCCTACTAGCATTGTAGATCCAAAGACAAAAATGAAAAACTTCCTATCTTCAAGAATCTTACATTCATTCTACCAATATACAAGTATACAGACTATATAACAAATAAGAGGTAGTTTGGGCTGAGAGAGTATTCTCAGCTAGGGGTTCAGGAAATACTTCATGTCAGGGGAAGACCTCATTCTATCACTCCTAGTCTTTTCAAAAGTAGAAGTAGTAAAAATTATCCTGACTTTTTCTTCCATCAAGGGGATCAGAACAAGCTTTAAAGCAGGAGGAGAGGAGTTGTTGGATTATCACTTAGGTTTAGATATAAACCACAGGCTATTATGGTGTCCCTGCCTCTTTGGCATACGGAAGAATTTATGTGAGTTCCCCATCCTGAATACAGATGTATGATGAGACAGCTTCACAGATGCAGAAATGTCTGAAACTATTTATCTCTATAGTTTTTTCCTTGATGTTTCCCAGGAAACTGGTTACAAATGATGATGGTGGATCTATGATATCATTGTAGTTACTTCTTCTTCAAGCGTAGATTACAATCCATGCATGCCTGCATATCCTGAGAAGTTCTTGATCATATCTTTCTATAAATACTCCATACATTATCTAAACAAAGGACTAAGGGCATTTTGACTTCTTTTAATATTATGCAGAGACCAGTGTGATGTACTCCAAAGGGAAATGGTTGCCCTTCAAATTCAACAGGGCTCACAAATGTCGAATTAATCAGTAAACTAGTAATCATTAAGGATCTACTATGTGCTAGGCACTGTGCTAAGGGAATAAAAGAAATGTCAGACAACCCTTCCCCAAAATAACTCCAACTAATGCCTGCTCTCAATGAGCTTGCAATTTAGTAGGGATTTCACAATTATCAATGACCCTCTTTTCATTTCTTTCACCATCTCTCCATAAAGAGTACTCACAATGTTATCATGACTACTATAATTGGTGAAATAGACATGATTAGGTGGCCTCTGGGTATTTGTAACTGCAAGTATAAAATATATTGAGTACATATAGACAATAGTATTAAAATATTCGTGCGAATGACAGGAAAAAGGAGAAAAAGCATTTAAAGGAATATGTTAGCATGATCTTGTAACAAAAGAAAAAATCATTAGAGAATGGTAATTGTGGAGACAATGAGTAAGCATGGTAGTTTATGACTGTTCAAATATGGGTTGCACATGTTTGGGAATAGATTCCTCAAAATGTAATGGATTATATTAATTTATCATCCACTTGGCTTTTCCTGTATTAATGGCTGTTCTAATATCTTTTGAGTGATCGTTGATCTTATCGAAAAGCCTATGTAATGCTTCAGTGCTTAGTGTGGTCAATACAACATATTCTCAAATGGGAGCATCTGGAGAAACTCACCATTTCCAAAGAATGTTTCTCATATTCAGACTTTTCATGAGATATCAATACCATGATATTGGCAAGAACTTTTGGTGTTCTTGTCTCCTTGTCTGGTGTCTCATTTGACAGTGGTATGTTAATATTTCTTTGGCTAATCTTATCAGCATATATATTTATTACAAAGGTCAACATCATAAACCAATCATGCCTTATGCTATTCTTGTCTATATCCTCTTAGAAATCTTCCAAAAATGACTTAGTCAATGTGCTGGAAACATTTTTCTAGGTCTTTTAACATTGTTGTGGGTATTAATGAGGAACAGAATTTATGTATTCATTATTCTTTCCTTGAATTACATGTCCAGCCCACCTCCTTTTCTGATTCTGCTTCTCTGTGTCTTACAATCAGGTCATCATTGGCATATTCTGTAGCCTACTTATATTCACCATAAATTTATCTGTTGTCCCTTGTATTACCCACAGTTTTTTTTCCTTGTAGGTTATGGTATTCAGTGATTTGCAGTGTAAACTTTCACCAGAAGAATATTAATGTTTAAAAAAAAAAGGGAGGGGGTGTCTTTGTAACAACAAGCAGCTTGGGATTGTTAGAAGCATTGCACAACTTCTCCAAATCCATCTATCCTGCCTTTTTTTTCTCCTTTTCAGTTCTGGACTCTTAAAAATAAGAACAACAACAACAACAATAATAGCTAACATTTTCTTAGGTTTTACTATGTTCAAGATATTATGCTAAGCACTTTACAATATTACATCATTTGGTCCTCACAACAGTCCTGAAAGGTAGGTGCTATGATTATCCCACTCTTGCAAATGGAGAAACTGTGATAAACATGAAATAAATATATCCACATAATGAACACATTGCTTGTCATAGTCTATACATAGACTATCCATTTGTCATTTTCTTTATGAACTTAATTCAACTAAACAAATATTAAATATATACATGTGTAAGGAACTGTGTAGGCATAGGAAATGAAAAGGCAAAAACAAAACAATCTCTACCCTAAAAGAGCTTATATTCCACTGATTCTAATAAAATATTAAACTGATCTCTTTTAATTGGTTACATATCTCATTGAAAAAGCTTTGAAACATTCTAGGGCTTGATGTATGTTCAATCAAGTCAAAATGAACATTTATTAAATACCTACTCTGCCCCTGGAACTGTGCCAAATTGTGGAGATACAGAGAAAAGTAAAAAAGTCACTGTCCTCAAGGACCTTATAATTTAACAGGGAAGACAACTATGTGCAAATAAAAGATATACAGGATAAATTAAAGATTATCTCAGAAGGAAGGCTTTTTAGCAGTAAAGCAGATCAGGAAAGGTTTCTTGAAGATGGGATTTTAACTGAGACTAAAAGGAAGTCAGCATTTGTGGCATCTCATCATGATGTCTAGGAAATTCTTTTCCTTTTGGGTTCTACACAGAATATTCTCCAGGCTAATGGAGAAAATCTCTGGTGATCATACATCCCCATATTTTGTACCTCATAGCATGGTGCAGTAGAAAGATAAAAGGATATGATGACAGAGAGAGGTACTTAGTTCTACCTGGCCCTGACACTTATTATCTTCATCATCTTGGACAAAGCACATGATTTTTTGGGGTCTGTTTCCTTATTGATAATAAAAAAGAGATTGGATCGGATGATTTCTAAGATTCCCTTCCTACTCTAATCCTATAATCCATAATTCTGTCTTGGTGATAGAGTGAATCATATGAATAAAATTTTATCTTTGTGGTCATTGCACTTATCAAGAAATCTCATATAATCTTAACATATGTATGGGAGACATCTTAATGGAGTAGCTTAAGTTTGCATTTTGATTTATGAAGTAAAAATGCTCAAATAATCAGCAAAAATCCCTGTTTATTAGAACTTTGTAAAAATTACCTTCCTGAACTAGTGTGGAAGAAATTAAGGCTGGACCCACACCTAACACTGATAAGATAAGATCTAAATGGGTTCATGATCTAGATATAAAGAGTGATATTATAACCAAATTAGAGGAACATAGGATAGTTTACCTCTCAGACCTGTGGAGATGGAATAAATTTATGTCCAAAGAAAATCTGGAACTCTTAATTGAACACCAGATAGATAATTTTGATTATATTAAGTTAAAAAGTTTCTGTACAAACAAAACTAATGCAGACAAGATTAGGAGGGAAGCATCAAATTGGGAAATCATCTTTACATTTAAGGGTTCTGATAAAGGTCTCATCTCTAAGATATATAAAGAATTGTCTCATATTTATAAGAATTCAAGCCATTCTCCAATTGATAAATGGTCAAAGGATATGAACAGACAATTTTCAGATGATGAAATTAAAACTATTTATAATCATATGAAAAGGTAATCCAAATCACTATTGATCAGAGAAATGCAAATTAAGACAACTGTGAGGTACCACTACACACCTGTCAGATTGGCTAAAATGACAGGAAAAGATAACGATAAATGTTGGAGGGGATGTGGGAAGACTGGGACACTGATGCATTGTTGGTGGAGCTGTGAACGGATCCAACCATTCTGGAGAGCAGTTTGGAACTATGCTCAAAAAGTTATCAAACTGTGCATACCCTTTGACCCAGCAGTGTTTCTATTGGGCTTATATCCCAAAGAAATCATAAAAGAAGGAAAGGGCCCCACTTGTGCAAGAATGTTTGTGGCAGCTCTTTTTGCAGTGGCTAGAAACTGGAAACTGAATGGATGCCCATCAATTGGAGAGTGGCTGAATAAATTGTGGTATATGAATGTTATGGAATATTATTGCTCTGTAAGAAACGACCAGCAGGACGAGTTCAGAGAGGCCTGGAGAGACTTGCATGAACTAATGCTCAGTGAAATGAGCAGAACCAGGAGATCATTATTCACGGCAATAACAAGATTATACAATGATCAATTCTGATGGACATGGCTCTCTTCAACAATGAAATGCTTCAAACCAACTCCAATTGTTTGGTGAAGAGAGCCATATACACCCAGAGAGAGGGATGTGAAATGTGGACTACAACATAACATTTTCATGTTCTCTATTGAGGTCTACTTGCATTGTATTTCCTTTATCAGATTATTCTTTCTTGTAGATATGATTTCTCCTGCACAAAAAATGATGCAATAACTATACATATATTTTATTTCTTAAGTATTCTAACATAATTATCATGTAGTGGATATCCTGCCATCTAGGGAAGAGGTGGGGAGTAGGGGGGAAAAATTTGTAACAGAAAGCTTTGTAAGGGTTAATGTTTAGGAATTACCCATACATATGTTTTGCAAATAAAAAGTATTCATAAAAATTTTAAAAAAAATTACCTTCCTGGTAATATTTGGAACGGACTGTTCTATAACCCATATATGAGTGGGAAACACCCTGCTGAAAGAGAACTTCTGAGATTGTTTTGTTCTATCAGGTCAAATGCTATTTTAAAAAAGCAACAAATGACAGACACAGTAGCCTTATATTTTTACATCCCTCAGTCAACTGTATGGCTGTAAAGGTTCTGTAGAATAGAATCTGCACACCTATATCCCAAAGAGATCTTGGAGGAGGAAAGGGAGCCACATGTGGAAAAATGTTTGTGGCAGCCCTTTTTGTAGTGGCTAGAAACTAGAAACTAAATGGATGCCCATCAATTGGAGAATGGCTGAATAAACTATGGTATATGAATGTCATGGAATATTATTGCTCTATAAGAAACAACCAGTAGGATGATTTCAGAGAGGCCTGGAGAGACTTGCATGAACTGATGCTGAGTGAAATGAGCAGCACCAGGAGATCTTATACATGGCAACAACAAGACTATATGATGATCAATTCTCATGGACATGGCTCTCTTCAACAATGAGATGTTTCAAACCAGTTCCAGTTGTTCAGTGATGAAGAAAGTCATATACACCTAGGGAGAGGCCTGTGGGATCTGAGTGGGGACCACAACATAGCATTTTCATGCTCTTTATTGATGTTTGCTTACATTTTGTTTTCCTTCTCAGGTTTTTTTTTTTTTCTTGTAGATCCGATTTTTCTTGTACAGCAAGATAACTGTATAAATATGTATACATATATCCGATTTGTCAGGTATTTTAGCATAATTAGCATATTAGACTTCCTACATCTAGGGGAGGGGGTGGGGGGAAGGAGGGAAAAATTTGTAATAGAAAGCTTTGCTAGGGTCAATGTTGAAAAATTACTCATGCATATGTTTTGCAAATAAAAAGCTTTAATAATTAAAAAAATAGAATCTGCAAAAGTTTACCTGTGCCCCTCCCAAATTTTCCCCAAGGATACCTCTGATACCTTCACAGACCACATGTGTGTATATAATATAATATATTAGAGATAAGAAAGCAGGGCTATGGCTCAAGGTATTGTAGAAGTATGGGGCTTAAAATCAGAAGAAATCTAAGTATGATTTTCTCAATACTAACTAGCTGTGCAACCATAGGCAATGATGCTTCACTCCCCTGAGTCTGTTTTCTCATCTATAGATGGAGATAATACCTCTTATATTTTATTCATAAGGCTGTTGTGATGAACAAAGAAGAAAATTGTGTGAAGTATTTTCTTATCTAAAAAATACTATATAAAGAGAGACCCACAATGTGGGTTTGACCCACCCTTTCTTCTTCCCTCCTGCTACAGAGATTAACTTTACCTAAAAGGAGGCAAAACAGTCTCCCAGATCTGATTGACCCAGGCTTCACAGAAGCAGCTTTCTAGTCACCTAAGGGCATAAAAAAATCCTAGTCTCTTGGAGTCTGTGGCTGTCTAACTTTGTGTCTAACTTGTACATATTATATTGTATATATTGTGTATTTGTATATGTTATATACAATTATACAATCTAATATATGCAATATATATATACAAATACATATACAATATAATATATACAAAATTAAATATACAATATATACAATTATGTATGCAATATGCCATATATACAAAATTAATATGTTTAACAACTCTGCTGCCCCCTTCCCTCCAAAAAAGAAAGGAACTGTCAGACTTTCACAGATTATATTCTATGACAGACTACATGTTCACAGCTTTACCAGGTGTAGGAGACACAGGAAAGTCTTCTCTTTTTGGCTTGATAGAGACAGATGTCCCATAAAGACAAAAGCAGTAAGGAAGGAAAGAAGGGCTCATTATGGGAAGTTTCAACTAATGGTTGGAAGTTTATTCCTCAGCTAGAGAGTGGTTAAAAGTTTCTGAATGGCAGTATCAGAAAAGCATGGTCAAAGCAACATAGCTTCCCTAGCAACCCACAACCCCCTCACAATTGTGTTACAACAAATTAGTAAATCAGTAGCCCCAGGTCTGGGTCAACTGTCTGGTAATTGCTGCAGGTGTCACATGTATTAGAAAACCAAAAACAACTCTGTGGTTGTAGTATGTGCTACATAATGCCACAGGAGAATAGGGGTTTAATTTATTATGAGGATGAGACTTTGAGAGGATTCCCAGAAGTAGGAATGGAGGGAAAGAAAAATTGATGAACGCAGACTTCTGCTTCTCTTTATTCAGTCCAATCCCTATCTCCTCTCCAATCCACATATTTGTCAATGTTGTTAGTGATTCAGCTACCTCTATGTCATTTCCTGCTTGAGAGCAGTCAAAGTGAGAGTGTGAAGTTGGCTGTCACTTTCATTTGCCCTTAGATCATCATAGCAATTATCTAGAGAAAGGCTGCAGAATACTCAAGACATAGCCCCCCTTTCACTTTTCTCTTCATAACAGTGTCAATAGCCAGGCAGACTGCTAGGTCAGCTCTGCTTTCATCCTGTCATCAAGGCTTTAAGATTGATTTCTCCTTCCTCCTTCCAAACCAAAAACAAAAATCCATTTAGAGATCTTCTAAAAGATCATGCATAAAAAATGTTTGTAGCAATCCTTATTGTAGTGGCAAGGAACTGGAAACTGAGTAGGTGCTCATCAGTTGTAGAGTAGCTGAATAAATTATGGTATATGAATGTTATGGAATATTATTGTTCTGTAAGAAACAATCAGCAGAATGATTTCAGAAAGACCAGGAGAGACTTACACGAACTGATACTAAGTGAAGTGAGTAGAACCAAGAAAACATTATACACAGCCACAACAAAATTATGCAATGATCAATTCTAATGGACATGGCTCTTTTCAATAGTGGGGTGATTCGAGCCAATTCCAATAGACTTGTGATGGACAGAACCATCTGCATCCAGAGGGAGCGACTGTGGGGACTGAATGTGGATCATAACATGATATTTTCACCTTTTTATTGTTGTTTACCTGCTTTTTGTTTTCTTTCTCATTGTTTTTCCCTTTTTGATCTGGTTTTTCTTGTGCAGCATGATAGTTATGGAAATATGTATAGAAGAATCATACATGTTTGACATATATTGGATTGCTTGCAGTCTAAGGGAGGGGGTGGAGGGAAGGGAGGGAGAAAAAATTTGGAACACAGGTTTTGTGGGAGTGAATATTAAAAACTATGCATATATTTTGAAAATAAAAACAAAAGGAAAAGAAAAAAGCTAAAAAAAATTAAAATTCATGCATAAATCAGTTATTTTGGATCTCAGCCTGCATTTTCTCAGAGCAACAACATTGTGAGTATTTGTGAGGTCCTAGGTTAACCCAAAATGTGACAATTAAGTTGTAGAATATTAGAACTGAAAGACACTCTAGGATTACCTGTTTCAATCCCCTCATTTTACAGATGAGGGAAGTTGCAATTTGTTTAAAGAAGTACTGCCTAGAGTCAGAGAAGCTGAGTCTAAATTCTGCCGTTGATACTTACTATGTGAATTTGGTTAAAGCAATAACTTCACTGGTCTTCAGTTTCTTCATCTGTGAAATGAGAAGGTTGGAGTAGATGATTTCTAAGTTACTTTTCAACTTTAAATCTATATTTCTAGGACCCTATACTATCTGGTACTTAGAAGCTTTTTATAAGTTCTTTCTTCACCATAATTCTAGGAAAACAATAGTAAAACATATTCTTATTCCAGTTTTGTAGATGAGTGAATAAAGACTAAAAGATATTAAATGTTTTTTCCTTCCTTTTTTTTTTTTTTTTTGCTGAAGTAATTGAGGTTAAATTATTTTCCCATCTAGGAAGTGTTAAGTGTCTAATACCAGATTTGAACTTAGATTCCCCTGACTTGAGGGCTGGTGCTCTATCCACAGCACCACCTAGCTGCACCTGTTAAATAATTTTTTTTTTTACCAGAATTATCAATCAGCAAGTATGAGAGTAGGAGCCCAAACACAAGTATTACAATCATTTAGACCAGTCCTCTTTTCACTAATAGCTATAGAGTCCTCTGGCATAGCAACAGAAATGAAAAGGATTCTAACTTCTTTCCAATCAATCAATCAACAAAAAAAAATAAAGTTTTTTTTTAAACCATACACCAGGCTTCCAGTATTGCTAAGTGCCTCCATGAGGTTTATTGAAATTTTTGAGTAATTTGCATCACCCTTGGAACTAGCTGCGAAAGGCATGATGGAAATTCAAAAGAATTCACTTGACCTAATTTTGTTAGGGGTGAGGGATGGAAAACTTTAGGTTGGGAACCAGCAAAAGAGAAAAAGTCTTGGCTGCTATCTAAAAACCCCTTTCATGTACCTGCCATAGTGACTATGAACCTGAATAATAAAAAGAGCTAAAATTTTGTTGGTTATCCCTGTATGCATGTCGATCAAAGGAAATTGCTTGGAAGAGCAATAATATGAATGCCTCTTTTTCTGCAGAAAGATAGTCATAATATCTATTCACGATTACAGTAGATTACAACAGCAATAGAAGCAACTCATTAAAGAATAGCAAATGAAAAAGAACTCCAGGGGCAGAATAGAAGAACAGCTGAAGAGGTGAATGGAGAGGTGAAGGTAAGGAGAATTTTGGAGCTGTGCGAAAGCAGTTTCAGGAGGTAAAGACAAGAAGCAGCAAGGCAGATCTGGTTGATAGAAGATAAAATTGTGGTTTTAGCCCTGATGCAATATTTATTCACCTTTTAGTGTTAGCTTTCTGAGCATTGTTTTCCTTCCTAGTGAACACAAGTATGGGAGAGATTATGCTTCTGTATATGTGGGCGTGCTGAGAAGATTCTCCTACTTGGTTTTCTCTTGTTATTAAGTTTGCTATGCTTTCCTAATTAAATATAGTACTATTTGATTTGTTACTATTAACTAGTCTGTTGATAGAGAATGCAACAGATGGAACCTCTGGTCATAACTGTATAATTATTATTGCCTAAAAAATTCCTTTTTGAATCTGTAGTAGCAAGAATTTCCAGAGTCAAATTATAACAATAATTTATATTTCTATAATACATTATGTTAATACAGATATTTCTATTACCTTGCTTGATTTTCTCAATAATTTTTAAATATATAATAAGCTATATATAATATGTGGCACCTAGATGGGCATAGTGGTTAGGAAATTGAACTCGGAATAATACTAAAAGCTCTGAATTTTAATGCTACTTCAGAAGCTGACTAGTTGTGTGATAGTGGCCAAATCACTTAACCTCTCAGTCTCAGTCTCTTCATTTCAAAAATGAGTTGTGTGCGGATGAAGTGATATAACACATGTGTAACTGAGATCTCAATTTAAGCCTTGTGCTACAAGGTAGGTTAGTTCCAGATTGATAGGAAATGCATTATAATGCCTAGGTAAAGGGGTTAAATTTCATTCAAGAATTTTAAAAAGATTTCCAGAACAGGGTTCTAGAAACATATATTTAAAGTTGAAAAGTTCTTTGAAAGGACATGTGCAAAGTGAGACACTTCAGGACCAACTCTAGACAAGTAGAGAGGTAGATAGACTTTGGAACTAGTAGTAGCTTTTCAATATGTCTCTTATTATCAGCTTCCTTTCCCATCAGGGAATTTTCACTTGGGTAAGGCCAGGGTCTCACTTTTAGTTTTATTTGAGATATCTTATTCACAGTGGGAAAGTTCATTTGCTCTATGTGTTTTCTGGTGTATTCTAATCTGTATACTTCTCTATTTTTGGCTTTATGTTTGAATAAATGGGTTTACTCATTCTGTGATGGTCTTTTGTATAACCAGCATTACATGGAAAAGAGCTAAGTCGATAGGATAGGGGCAACATTCCTCACCTAAAGTTTAGTGACCAGAAAAACAGTTTTTGTTTGTGTTTGGGTTTTTTTGAGGCTGTCAGGATTAAGTGATTTACCCAGGATTATATAACTAGCAAGTGTCAATTTCTGAGGTCAAATTTGAATTCAGATCCTTCTGACTCCAGGGTTAGTTGTTCTATCCACTGGGCCACCTTGCTGTCCCCAATAAATAAATGTTTGTTGACTTGACTTGTTGACAGTTAAAATGCCTGAAATGCTTAACTAGTTTTGTCATTTGAATTTGAACGTGATAAATATTTTTAGGTAAAGAAAACACATTAGTACTCACTTGGACGTTACAGAGAGCAGGGAATGAAACATATTAAGTTTTGTAATGGAGATTAGTCTGAAAGATAGGATTTTGCCAGTCAGTACAGATCTAAAGGGGGGACTAGTTAGTTCTAGGCAACTAGGGTAATTATATGAGATTTGGTGACTTAGGAAAAGAAAAGCCCACCCTACTAGAAAAGGAGATAGTTTGGGTATGAAGACAAAGTTAGCCAACTCACATTTTTATTTATGTCTGTCATTGGCACTGAATGCATTTCCTGAGAGTTTGTAATGTCTACTATTAAAGCCCAATTTGGCAGTGCTCATCTGGAGAGCATTACTGAGGTGATTTTTTTTTGCCTGGATATTAATGGTAGACTATACTCACATTCTGTCTTCTTACGTGGACATATGCATTCATCATTGAGAGTGTCTTCACCCTTAGATTTGGGAAAACCTGACAAAATGTACTGGCAAATATGAGACAAAAAGCAGAAAGCATAATACATGTAAAAGTAATATAAAGATGTTAAATTGAATTGCTTAGCATTCTGGACAAAGTACTCAAATAAATATGAAAACAGCAGAAACAAAAAACTGCATACTAATGACAAATGTGTAATTAAAGATATTAAAACTATTTCTTCCCAAATCTATATTAAACACATGGAAAATATGTTTAAAAGGCATCATAGAAATAAACAGAACATTTTGTTTATAACTAATCTGAAATCAATACCAACCTCTTCTATTAAGACTGTAATGATATTTTTGGTTTAAGAATCTGCTCAGTATATGAGGTAGTAAGAAGCAACTTTGATTTTTACAATCCTGCATTACACTCTCTCTCCTTCTCCCTCTCCTTCCCCCCCCTTCTTATCCCCCTCTCTCTTCCTCTCTGTCTGCCTCTCCTCTCTCTAGCTCTTCCTGAGCAGCAGTTTTGAGAAGCTGCTGGAAGATGTGATCATGTGGAATTCAATCCCCTGGATTAATGCATATGTGCACTTCTCTCAGAGTCTGTGGAAGATGAGAGAACATGATGACCTGATGATTTTTCTAGGAATGTACCAAATCATAATCCACAGCCTCCGGTCTCAAACATCAAACAAGGACTCTTTGTCATTGAAAAGCTCTCTCTGTTCCCCCATCCATAAACCAATTCCATTTTGCTTTGAAGGTAGTTCTGTTAGGTAGCTTTGTATATCTGTTCCACTTCATTTCTCTTTTAGTTCAATTCAATTTGATAATTTTATGAATGCAATCTAAAGTCATATTGAATTAATGATATTTCTTGGAAATACTTATACCCCTCTATACTTAAAATAATTCTACTATTTGTTCTTAGATATAATAGCAGGAATTCCCAACACTTCCATCAAGTTCTACTAGTTTGTTTGTTTTCCAAACAAGGCTTATTGGTCTCAAAACTGACTATTACTATTGTGCTCCACCTTTGTCAAGACTCATGAAAATTCCCAGCTGGGGAAGTTATCAACTTAAGACAACTCATCTCTTTGACCTTTTGCTATGTCAAACATAATGCCTCAGAACTTATAGATTTAAGTAGATTTTCAGAAAACTTCCATTTTCATTGGACACATATTCAGTCTTAGAATGGTAACAAAGCCAAAAGCTATTTTGTACAATGTAAAGATTGCCTTCACCCAGGATTAAGGTCTTTAAGAATCATTGGATATAGAGTTAAAAGAGACTGGAAATAAAAGAGGAAAAGTACTCTAATCCCTTAGGGAGGTTCAAGAAGGTTTAGTAACAAACAATGTCACATGGGCATATAGGTAGTATGAAAGACAGAATGGCATAGTGAGTACATTTCTAAATTTAGGAAAACTTAGTTTTAAATCTCACTATTGCTTAGTTTCAAATTCCCTTAGGTATCCCAGAGAAAGATAATTTAACTTCTCTGAGCTTCAGCTTTCTCATCTGTGAAATGTAGAAAACAATACCTATAACAAATTATTTTTGTTGTTGTTTGTTGTTGACAAAAACAATTATTTTTGGTCACAAGTAGCAAAAATTGAATTCTATCATAAGTATTGATGCTAAAACCAGTGTTGTTCCCACTCAACACATAGCGGTCTTTCTTTTGATCCCCAAAGTTAATAACTATTTACTTCATTATCTTAAAATTTAATCCTTTTTTCTCGATCCTCTCAAAGAGGAATAAAAAGGAAGTGAGTCTTGAATACATTTCAGGATGACACATTTTAATTAGGCCACTAGCAAGCCAGAGGAAATATAGAGAATGACATGGTAGCAAGGTCAATATTGCATGGTTATATAAAATCAATTAAAGGAATTGGAGGTGTTTAGCCTGGATAAGAGAAGATTACATAAAACATTTCAAGTATTTAAAAGTCTTTTATATAAAACAGATAGAACTTTCTCCTTTTCTGCCAAGTAGATGAAAGTTATTTATTTGAGGTAAGGGATTGATTTCATATATATAATCCTAGTCAAAAATATTCCTAGCATATTTTTATATTTTCCTTTTTTAAACTAGACCTGTGGTTTTCATCTTTGTAGGGAATTCCTGGTGAGGGACTTAAGTCAATAAATCCAAGTTAACAAATGATTATTTAGTGCCTACTGCATTCCAGGCCCATGCTAAGCCCTAGGGATACAAAAAGAGGGCAAAAACAGTCCTTGTTCTCAAAGAGTTCACCATCCAGTGGGGGAAACAGAATGAAAACAACTATATATGAACAAAATTTGTCCAGAATAAGTTGGAAATAATCAATAGAAGGAAGATACTGTCATTCAGGGGAAATGATAAAGACTTCTTACAAAAAAAATGGGATTTTAGAGGCCAAGACAAGGAAAGAGAACATTCTAGACATAAGGGACAATCCGTGAAAATGCAGAATTGGAAAATTGAGTGTCTTTCTAAGCAATAGTGAAAGAAGTCAGCCTCAATGGATTGTAGAATATGTGGAAGAGAGTAAAAATGTAAAAACAATTGTCAGGCTAAAAAGGAGTCAGGTTATAAAGAACTTTGAAAGTTAAACAGAGCATTTTATATTTGGTCCTGGAGATTGCAAATGTCCAGGTATGAGGTGATAAAAGCTTGCATCAGAGTAGTACTAGTGTTAGAAAAAAAGAAAAGAATGGATATAATTTTAGATAAATGCCTGGGGGCAATAACAAACTAAGTGACTTACTCAGGGGTACAATCAAAGACTAAGCTAGAGTAAGCTAGGTTTCCTGAATTCAAGGACAGCTTTCTGTACACTATCCTATGCTACCTTTTATGCATCTGTAACTCCTCAAAAGAAAAAAAAAAAAAAAAAAGGAAAAAAAGGCCAGGTTCTTATAGCCTGGAACATGGTAGCTGCTTAATAAATGCTTTTTGAATGGCTGACTGATTTTACTTGACCCCAGAGCAAAGTGGTGGAAGTTGCAGTGAAGCGGAATTCAGCTTGATATGAGGAAAAGATTCCAGATGATAAGAACCATAAAATAGGGGTCTGCTTTGGGAGGCATGTTCACTGTTAGTGAATCATGGAATTAAATTATATAGATTTAGAAATGGAAAGGACCTCAGCAGCAGAAGTAGAATTGAAGTTCTCTGACTTAGATCAATTATTTTTTTCCATGTTTCCTCAGTTCCCCATTTCTTAAACTCTTCAGGTGGGATCTGTGACTATTTATTGAACTTCTTTTAGAGGATGTTCTAACTGACGTCCAGATTGAATTAGTTGACTTCCAGTTTATCTTGTTATTGTTCAGTCATTTTAGTTATGTCTAAATCTTCATGACCCCATTTGGGGTTTTCTTAACAAAAATATTGCACTATTTTGCCATTTCCTTCTCCAGCTCATTTTACAGATAAGGAAACTCAAGCAAACAGGGTTAAGAAACTTGCTGAGGATGACATAGCTAAAAAATTTTTGAGGCCAGTTTTGAACTCAGGAAAATGAGGTTTACCTAGCTGCTCCCTCGGGTATCTTAGAACCCTATGACAATTATTCCAATTCTAAACCAAAGTATAGAGTGTTTTTCAACTTTTGCAGAATCATATAACAAAGTCGAGATGAGAAATCATGACTTTGGGAGTTTCTAGGTTATTGGCAGCTAAGTGACTCAGTGGATAGAGTGAGAGTCTGGAGTCAGGAAGATTCATCTTCTTAAGTTCAAATCTGGCCTCAGAATGTGAGACCTTGGGCAAATCACTTAAGTCATTTGCCTCAGTTTCCTCATCTATAAAATGATGGAAAGGAGAAGGAAATGGCAAACCACTCTAGTGTCTCTAGAAAACCCCCAATGGAATCATGCAAAATTGGACACAACTGGAAAAGGACTGAACAACAAAGAAGGTGGTACAGTGGATAGAAAACCTTGGAGTTGGAGAATCCTGATTTTAAAACCTGTCTCAGGTATTTATTATCTGTGGAATACTGGAAAAGTCACTTACACTTTCTCAGCTTTAATTGTCATCTATAAATGGTGATAATAGCACCTACCTCACAGAGTTGTGATGAGATAAAATGCAATAATATATTTTAAGTCCTTTACAAACCTTAAAGGACTATACAAATACCAGTAATGATGATGATGATGATGATGATGCTCAGTGAACCCAAATACTTTAACACAAATATTCACAGAGAAAAGAGGAGAAATGCAATGAAAATGTTTTGCTTAATGAAAAGTCTTGTCATACTCTTGCAGACTGCTTACTTTATCTTTCAGTTTTGGTATCCTACATGTCTAGGAGACAGCTCCCAGAGTGGGACATAGTGCATGAGGAGCCAAGGTTTGGACATATGCGCTGAGAGCCCTTGTTTTTCTGCTCCAATAGACTGGAAAACAAGAATTGGCTCTCATAGGAGCTAAAAGCCATAGGCTTTAGGCACACAAGCCCTTGTATTAATTCCCTCGGCACCCACGGAGACAACAGCTACTCTGTCTATTGGCCAATGGAAATGTGACATGGCTACCCCTGTTACCAGGGATTGGTTGGATTACTTGGCAGAATGGCAATGATATCAGTTTCTCTAGCCAATGAACAGTGTTGCTAATCCCCGATTTGCCTTCCACAGATGTTCCAGAGTCTAAATTCTCTCCTGGCTGACTTTCACAACCTTGTTTGCTTTTTATTCTCTTATCAGTGGGTTTACATAAATTGTGCCATCCTCATTTCATTCACAAGTCTTTGGTCAGAACTGTTAGTGAATCATGGAATCTGTTCTTGAATCATAAGCTGCTAGAACTTGAAAAGAACCCTTAGACATCACCAGCTTGAAATGTAAAGGCAGAGGCTTATCCTTTGTTTCAATTCAGCACAACTGCTTTCTGAGATATCTCCGATTCATCTCTCAATTGCTGAGTTGCAATGGCATTGGTTCATAACTCTCTGCTGCCATCAAAGGGTCCGTGACCAAAATACCCTTTCATTGTCATCATGGTTTTCATTACTACAAGTAGAAAGAAAGTATTCATAGAGAAGATACAAATTAAGATGTTTGACATGTAATCAAAAGACCTGGGTTCTAATACTACCTCTGACACTTAGCAGTTAGTTCTGCATGGACATTGTAACTGTTGCATTCTCATGTTTTGAAATACTATGACTCATTTGATGATTCAAATTCTTGTATGTATATATGATGTATGAAATTCTACCAGCAGAAAGAAATAAGGCTAAGTGATGGGTCAAACCCCTCATGGGAATGGATTCATTTATTATATAATGTATATTGAAATCAGTAATACAATCCCCATTTGAGATTACTTTCCTAAAAAAGAAGACATATTAGTATGTATAGTTTATTATAATTCTTTCTTTTGCTTCTATGTTGTGTTAATACTATGTTTCAAATAATAGCCACTCTCAGCCTCATAGTTTTCATGCTATAAGTTCAACAGGTTTTTCTCCCTTTTTATCTTTTGCAAGAAGCCTGCACCACCCTTCCCATCTCAATCTCCTTAAACACACATACATTCTCTAGGATAGCAATTGTCAAACTCTACCTTCTTATGCTCCCATCCCAACCTCTCCCCTCCATATATTTCCAACTGAGAATATAAGAAAAATAAAAACCATAGTAACCTGTGTAGTCAATCAAAACAATCCCCACATTGAACATGTCCAGAAAAAAACAATTGTCTCATTCTGTATTTTAAATCCTTGACATTTTCATTCAACCTCCGGTTTGGTCATTATGCCAAAATGAATTCAGCACAAGAATTTCATCACATAAAACAATTTGTTCATCCATTCCCTAATTTATAGGCACCCCTTCAGATTCCCATCCTTTGCCAACCCAAAAATAGTCATAAATACTTTTGTTCATCCTTGTTAAACTAGTTCCTTCTTTAATTTGCTCTTCCTTTAAATCTCCCTCATCACTTCTCTCCTTTTCCTCTTAATTCCCTTTTTAGTGAAATGACTTTTTGTGCCTAACTCTGTGTGTATATGTATGTATCCTTCCTTCTATTAACCAGTTCAGATGAAAGCAAGTTCCAAATGTCAACCACTTTAGCACCTCCTTATTTTGGTTAATATAGCTATTTATTCGTGTACCTTGGTTATATGAGATAGTTTTCCTTAATCTTTGTCTTCCCCCTCTCTCCCACTGTGTTCCTCTTCCTCTCTCTTTCCATTATTGTTTTTTGGAAGGAATTCAGAGGGGAAGCAATGGGAATTAAGTAACTTGGCTAGGGTCAAACAGCCAGTAAGTGTCTGAGGTCTCTCTCAGGCTTTGTCTAATTGAACTCCTATGAAGTCTAATGATGAGTTCAGAAGAAACACATGTATCATTTCCCTATATTTGTATGTAAGCAGTTTTTTCTTGATTAGTTCTTTATCATTGTTCATTCATGTTTACCTTTTTTGTGGTTCTTTTCAGTCCCATGTTTGAACTTCAAAGTTTCTCTGTTCCTTTGATGATGCCTTAGAACTCCTTTATTTCATTAAAAATCCATTTCTTTCCCTGTAGTATTACACTCAATTTTACTAGATAAGTTATTCTTGACTGAATATTCATTTCCTTTGCTTTCTAGAATATTCTATTTCAAGTTCTCGACTGCTTTATAAATTGTGTGTGATTCTGATTGTGACTCTTTAGTACTCAAATTCTTTTTCTGCGGCTACTTATAGTACTTTTGATCCAAAAACTCTAGATTTTGGCTATGTTGTTCCTGAGAATTTTTATTTTGGGATTTCTTTTAAGAGGAGACTAGTGAATTCCTACTATTTCCACTTTGCCTTCTTGTCCTAAGAGATACAGACAGTTTTCTTTTAAGATTTCTTGAAATAGAGGGGGCGGAGCCAAGATGGCGGAGTGAAAAGGTGACTTTCTGCCTCTCCTCCGATCTTCTCTCAAATCAACAATAAAATAAGCCTCCGAACTGATCTTCAAGTCAACGAACTCAGAAATATTTGGACACTGCTCTCTGGATAACTTCATATCAGGTTAGTCTGACTCGGACAGAGAGATAAATAGACGACAACTGTGCAGGCCGGAAGTGAGGGTGGGACTCAGCTCAGCTCATCCTGGAAGAAATTTCAAACTCCAAACTCCAAATTCCAAACACCTGGAGTTTATCTGAGGCACTCGGGACACTCTGCCCTGATTGGGGACAGGTGTTCTGGCAGACTTGCCTTGTTTAAGGAGTAATTCGGACTTAGTCCTAGGCCCCACCGGCCCAGCACCTTAAGTCAACTCGCCAAAGTGCCCCTGGGCAAAGCTTTTTGCAGCCACCGTTTTTTTTTTCCCCTACCTTAAAGAGATATCCACGCTGTCTAAAAAAAAATATGATGAAGAAGCAAAAGAGAGCTCTCACCATAGACAGCTTTTATCAAGGCAAAGAAACGACCCCAGAGCCAGAGGTTCCTTTAGACAAAAATCCAGAGAACATCAGCCAGGACCATCACTGGTCCCCTTTTCAAAAGGCCTTTCTGGAAGATTGCATAAAGAACCTCAAAAGAGAGCTGGAGGATAAATGGGAAAATAAACTGAAATCAGTGCAAGAAGGATACAATATCTTGCAAGAAGGATATGATGCCCTGCAAAAGAGATATGAAAAAGACACCAATTTATTAAAAAATAAAATTAGTGAAGTGGAAAAAGAGTGCAATGAACAAATTGGCCAGTTACAAAAGGAACTTAAAAAGGTAACTGAAGAAAACAACACTTTAAAAATAAGAATTGAACAAATGCAAGTGAATGACTCACTAAGACTTGAAGAATCAGTCAAACAAAAACAAAAACATGAAAAATTAGAAGAAAATATGAAGTATCTCCTAGGAAAAACAACTGACTTGGAAAATAGATCTAGGAGAGACAATCTAAGGATTATTGGACTTCCTGAAAGCCATGATGAAAAAAAGAATCTAAACACTATCTTCCAAGAAATCCTGAAAGAAAATTGCCCTGAGATTGTACAATCAAAGGGCAAAATCACCATTGAAAGAATTCACCGATCACCTCCTGAAAGAGACCCCAAAATTAAGACCCCAAGGAATATCGTGGCTAAATTTCAGGACTATAGCACCAAGGAACAGATTCTGCCAGCTGTTAGAAAGAAACAATTCAAATACCGAGGTTCAATAATTAGAATCACACAGGATTTGTCAGCTTCCACACTGAAGGATCGAAGGGCCTGGAACCAGATATTCCGAAGGGCAAAGGAACTTGGATTACAGCCAAGAATAACCTATCCAGCTAGAATGAGCATTATCCTCCAGGGAAGAATATGGTCATTCAATGAATTTCACCTGTTTCTAATGAAAAGACCGGATCTGAACAAAAAATTCGACACCCAAACACAGAACTCAAGAGATGCATAAAAAGGTAAAAAGGAAAGGTCTCTTGAGAACTTTATTTCTACTAGGGGGATACTCAAAGTTTGGGGGTATAATTAACTAGATATTACTTTGATAATATGAAAAAGAGAACTAGAGGGGAAAATGTTGTCATACTGGGGAAAAGAGGGAAAAAGTGGTAAAATAAGATCTAAAAAAAAAAGGAGGTAAAAACAAGGTAAAATCACTTGAAGAGGCAATGAAAACCTAATATAATTGAGAGAAAGAGGGGAGGGAGATGAGCACTGTGTAAATCTTACTCTCATCAGGTTGGGCTCTAAAAGTGTATATCAGACATTTGATTTCACATAGAAACTTGTCTGTTGCTAGAGGGAAGTGGGAGGAAAAGGAGGAAAAGTAAGGGACAAACTAATAGAAGGGAAAATAGAAGAATCAGGGGAAAGGAGTAAAAACAGGGGGAGGAGATCTAAAGGGTGAAGTATTGTTTGGGGGAGGGGGTCATCAAAAGCAAAGTACTGAGGAGGGGGGAAGGGAGAAAGGGGAAAGGAAAGGGGAGTATTGTTTGGGGGAGGTGTCATCAAAAGCAAAGTACTGAGGAGGGGGGAAGGGAGAAAAGGGAAAGGAAAGGGGAAAACATAACTTGGGTAAATAAGATGGCAGGAAATAAAGAATTAGTTATTCTAACTGTGAACGTGAATGGGATGAACTCTCCCATAAAGCGGAAGCGGATAGCAGACTGGATTAAAAACAAGAATCCCACAATATGTTGTCTACAAGAAACACATTTAAAACATAGTGACACATATAGAATGAAGGTAAACAGCTGGAGCAGAAAATATTATGCTTCAGGTGAACAAAAAAAAGCAGGGGTATCCTTATCTGAGATAATCCTTATCTCAGATCAAGTAAAAGCCAAGATAGATCTAATCAAAAGAGATAAGGAAGGAAACTATATTTTATTAAAGGGTACCATAGATAATGTAGCAATATCTATACTAAATATATATGCACCAAGTGCAATAGCACACAAATTCCTAGGGGAGAAATTAAGAGAGATGCAAGAAGAAATAGACAGCCAAACGATACTAGTGGGGGATCTCAACCTTGCTCTCTCAGAATTAGATAAATCAAACTACAAAATAAACAAGAAAGAAACTAGGGAGATAAACCAATTGTTAGAAAAGTTAGGTATGATAGATCTATGGAGAAAGTTGAATGGAGACAGTAGGGAGTTTACTTTTTTCTCAGCAGTCCATGGAACATATACAAAAATTGACCATATATTAGGGCATAAAAACCTTAAAATCAAATGCAGAAAGGCAGAAATAGTAAATGCATCCTTTTCAGACCATGATGCAATAAAAATTACATGCAATATAAGTCCAGGAGAAAATAAACCAAAAGGTAATTGGAAATTAAATACTCTAATCCTGAAGAATGAATGGGTGAAAGAGCAAATCATAGACACAATCAATAATTTCATCCAGGAGAATGACAATAAGGAGACAACATACCAAAATTTGTGGGATACGGCCAAAGCTGTTATAAGGGGCAATTTTATATCTCTAGATGCTTACTTGCATAAAATAGAGAAAGAAAAGATCAATGAATTGGGCTTATTATTAAAAAAACTAGAAAAAGAACAAATTAAAAACCCTCAATTAAATACCAAATTGGAAATTCTAAAAGTAAAAGGAGAAATTAATAAAATCGAAAACAAGAAAACTATTGAGTTAATAAATAAAACTAAGAGTTGGTTCTATGAAAAAACCAACAAAATAGATAAGCCTTTAGTTAATTTGATAAGAAAAAGGAGAGAGGAAAATCAAATTGTTAGTCTCAAGAATGATAAGGGAGAACTTTCCTCCAATGAAGAGGAAATTAGAGCAATAATTAGGAGTTACTTTGCCCAACTTTATGCCAGTAAGTTTGATAATCTAAATGAAATGGAGGAATATCTACAAAAATATAGATTGCCCAGGTTAACAGAAGAGGATATAAATTATTTAAATAGCGCCATATCAGAAAAAGAAATAGAACAAGCCATTAACCAACTCCCTAAGAAAAAATCTCCAGGGCCAGATGGATTTACATGTGAATTCTACCAAACATTCAAAGAACAATTGATTCCAATACTACACAAACTATTTGAGAAATTAGGGACAGAAGGTATACTGCCAGAATCCTTCTATGAGACCGATATGGTGCTGATAGCTAAACCAGGTAGGGTAAAAACTGAGAAAGAAAACTATAGACCAATTTCCCTAATGAATATTGATGCAAAAATTTTAAATAAGATATTAACAATGAGATTACAGAAAGTCATCATCAGGATAGTACACTATGACCAAGTAGGATTTATACCAGGGATGCAGGGCTGGTTCAATATTAGGAAAACTATCAGCATAATTAATTATATTAATAACCAAATTAACAAAAACCATATGATTATCTCAATAGATGCAGAAAAAGCCTTTGACAAAATCCAACACCCTTTCCTATTAAAAACACTAGAGAGTATAGGAATAAATGGGCTTTTCCTTAAAATGATCAGTAGCATCTATTTAAAACCATCAGCAAGCATCATATGTAATGGAGACAAACTAAAACCATTCCCCATAAGATCAGGAGTGAAACAAGGCTGCCCACTGTCACCATTACTATTTAATATTGTATTAGAAATGTTAGCTTTAGCAATAAGAGAAGAAAAAGAGATAAAAGGAATCAGAGTAGGTAATGAAGAAACCAAATTATCACTCTTTGCAGATGACATGATGGTATACTTAGAGAACCCTAGAGACTCAACTAAAAAACTACTAGAAACAATTCACAACTTTAGCAAAGTTGCAGGATTCAAAATTAATCCACATAAATCATCAGCATTCTTATATATTACCAACAAAGTTCAGCAGCAGGAGATACAAAAAGAAATTCCATTCCAAATAGCAGATGATAGGATAAAATATTTGGGAATCTATCTGCCAAGGAAAAGTCAGAAACTATACGAACTAAATTACAAAACACTTTCCACACAAATAAAATCAGACCTAATCAATTGGAAAAATATTAAGTGCTCATGGGTAGGCAGAGCAAACATAATAAAAATGACAATACTACCCAAACTAATCTACTTATTTAGTGCCATACCAATCAAACTCCCAAGAAATTATTTTACAGATCTAGAAAAAATAGTAGCAAAGTTCATTTGGAAGAACAAAAGGTCAAGGATTTCAAGGGGATTAATGAAAAAAAAGGCAGATGAAGGTGGCCTTGCTGTACCAGATCTAAAACTATATTATAAAGCAGCGGTCATCAAAACCATTTGGTACTGGCTAAGAAATAGAGCAGTCGATCAGTGGCACAGGATAGGATATCAGGACAATCTAGGCAATAACCTTAACAATCTAGTATTCGATAAACCCAAAGACCCCAGCTTTTGGGATAAATACTCACTATTTGGCAAAAACTGCTGGGAAAATTGGAAACTAGTGTGGAAGAAATTAGGGCTTGACCCATACCTAACACCACATACCAAGATAAGATCTAAATGGGTTCATGATCTAGATATAAAGAGGGACTTTGTAAGCAAGTTAGAGGAACGTAATATCATTTATCTCTCAGACCTGTGGAGATGGAATAAATTTATGTCCAAAGAAGACCTGGAACTCCTAATTGAACACCAGATGGATAATTTTGATTATCTTAAGTTAAAAAGTTTCTGTACAAACAAAACAAATGCAGACAAGATTAGGAGGGAAGCATCAAATTGGGAAATCGTCTTTACATTTAATGGTTCTGATAAAGGCCTCATTTCTAAAATATATAGAGAATTGTCTCATATATATAAGAATTCAAGCCACTCTTCAATAGATAAGTGGTCAAGGGATATGAACAGACAATTTTCAGATGATGAAATTAAAACCATCTCTAGTCATATGAAAAGTTGCTCCAAATCACTATTGATCAGAGAAATGCAAATTAAGACAACTCTGAGATACCACTACATACCTGTCAAATTGGCTAAAATGACAGGAAAAGATAACGATGAATGTTGGAGGGGATGTGGGAAAACTGGGACACTAATACATTGTTGGTGGAACTGTGAACGGATCCAACCATTCTGGAGAGCAATTTGGAACTATGCCCAAAAAGTTGTCAAACTGTGCATACCCTTTGACCCAGCAGTGTTTCTACTGGGCCTATATCCCAAAGAGATCTTAGAGGAGGGAAAGGGCCCCACATGTGCAAGAATGTTTGTGGCGGCCCTCTTTGTGGTGGCTAGAAACTGGAAACTGAAGGGGTGCCCATCAATTGGAGAGTGGCTGAATAAATTATGGTATATGAATGCTATGGAATATTATTGCTCTGTAAGAAACGACCAGCAGGACGATTACAGAGAGGCCTGGAGAGACTTGCATGAACTGATGCTGAGTGAAATGAGCAGAACCAGGAGATCATCATACACAGCAACAACAGTATTACATGATGATCAATTCTGATGGACATGGCTCTCTGCAACAAAGAATTGTCTCAAACCAGTTCCAATTGTTCACTGAAGAAAACCATATACACCCAGAGAGAGGGAAATGAAATATGGACCAGAACGTAACATTTTCATGATCTCTATTGACATTTGTTTGCATTGTGTTGCCTTTCTCTGATTCTTTTTTTTTTCTTGTAGATAGGATTTTTCTTGCATAACTTCTCAAGCATTTCAACATTATTAGCATGTAGTGGACTTCCTGCCATCTAGGGGAGGGGAGGGGACTGGGGGTAAAATTTGTAATGGAAAGCTTTGTAAAGATCAATGTTGGGGAACTACCCATACATATGTTATACAAATAAAAAGCTTTAATAAAAAAAAATTAATAAATTAAAAAAAAAGATTTCTTGAAATAGAATGTCTAGACTCTGTTTTTGATCATGATATTCAGTTCATCCATTGAATCTTTATTTTTTTCTTTCTTGATCTGTTTTCTAGGTCAATTATTTTTGCTATGAGATGTTCTATATATTTTCTCCATTTTTCAGCCTTTTGACTTTGTTTTTTTTGTTGCCTCATGAAGTCATTGGCTTCTATTTCACCCATTCAAATTTTCAGGGAGTTCGTTACTTTGGCAAAATTTTATAGCTCTTATGCCAAACTATTCGTTCCCTTTCCAATCCTTTTTTCTATAGATTCCATTTCTTTTCCATTTTTTTCCCATCAGGCCCTTTCATTCATTAAAAAAACATTTTTAGCTCTTTTTAAAATTTCTGCTTAATCTCTTTCAGGAATTCTACTTGAATTTTTGCCCAAGCTCTGTTTTTCTCTGAGGCTTTGCATGTGATTGCTTTAGAGTCATTCTCTTCTGCATGCATATCTTGAATATCCATGCCATGATAGTAGTTTCCTAGAGTGGGAAGGTTATTTTGCTTTTTTTTTGTTTTACCCATTTTTTCCAGCTTATTTCTTGATTTTAGACTTGATGCTAAGCCTAGATTTTGCTTCACATCTGGAGGGAAGGTCTTGTTGCTGCTTTCTTAGAGTACTAAGTGCTATAAATTCAAATATCACCAGGCACAGACTGAGGACTTGCAAGTTTTCAGTGTTCCCCAGATAGTCTTATTCAAGAAAAAAAATCTTATTGCTTCCCCTCACTCTTAGTTCTGAAAGTTCTTGATCTGGGTTTGGGTCTTAACAAAAGTAGAATGATGCTAGATTCTACCTCTATCAGATGACTGGAAAGCTCTGTTGGTTCAAAGTGGCAAAATTGTAGACTTCCCTTTGTTCTGGATCTCCTACTTTGGTTGTTTTGCAGGCTGGACTTGATGCTGGAACTAAGGTTCATGCCTGAGGTCTGAGTCACAGCTCTACTGCTGCTATTGCAGTTTCTGGCTTCTAGGAGAGCTTCCTCTTTCTCAGTACATTGTACAGGTCTTCTCTACCTAAGAATACTATCATGAGAAGGTCCCTTTCTCACTCTGCCCTATATCAGTGAACTGGCACTGAGTGGTGGTGGCAAAGCTGCCAGTTTACAACAGTCGCCACTACTGTTCCCTGAAATAAATCTGAGACTCTTTTATGCTGATGCACAGCCTCTCATTGGGTGTGAGCTGAGTCCTTCTCCCTCACTCAATGCCCAGTGTCTGCAGACTTCTCTGTTTGTCTCCCCCTGGCAATCTACTTCTCTGTTTCCCCATACCAATCTAGGCTAGACAAAGGACTCACGGTGACATTTTCTGAATTTCCCCATTAAGATTCAATCTGAAACATATCACAGATCTTGTTTGAAGGAATTGTGAATGAGAACTCAGCTCTATAGGTTCTTTCTACTCTGTCATCTTGGCTCCGCCCTCTTCCCCAGCAATTATTTCTTTCAAGGTTGCTTTCAGGACAATCATTAGTACTTGAACTACTAGACTGGCTAAATTGTGGATATCAGCTACCTCCCAAGGTCTCATCCCTTTCCCTATCTCTAATTTTTGGTAGGATCATGAATTTTGTTGTTTTTCAGAAGATTGGGCTTCAGAAAAAATTATAAAGACCTCTAATCATTTCAAAGTAAGCCCACTGGGACAAAATTGATGGCCACCATTGTCAAAGCATTCATTCTATTACAGTGAGTCCCAGTCCCAAGAGGGAAATTCCCCTTCCTCCACCTCTTCCCAAATTATCAGACAAAGCCATATTGTAGCCTTAAAGGCAAACATATGTAAGTGTTAGAGCCACGGCTGGTGTGGACAGCTGTGGTAGCATTGATGTGATAACTCATATAGTTTGACTTTGTGAGGTCTAGTTTATTATGGCAGCAACTTTCCAATGGGCTACATGTGTCTATGGTATCACAAGGTGGAAGTGGGTACAAGGTGAATGTGACTATTTTTTACATTTCTCCATACCTTAAAACTATTTGGCTTTGGCTCATTTTCAGGAGGGTGTTTGGAAAATAATGACTTTGAAAAAAGAAAATTAGCTAAGAGTATGCAAGAAGTCCATATGCCTTCTAGAGAAAGTATGGGATAGCCTAAGGAACAAATTGGACCTCTGCTTCCATCTTTATATGACCCCAAATTCCAGCTGAATCCAACTTGTACCAGCTCATGAGAGCAGTTAAATTTTCAATGTGAGTATTTGTACTTTGAAAATCAGTGAATGCACCTGTCAGATTGGCTAAAATGACAGGAAAAGATAATGATGAAGATGAATGCTGGAGGGGATGTGGGAAAGCTGGGACACTAATACATTGTTGGTGGAACTGTGAACGGATCCAACCATTCTGGAGAGCAATTTGGAGCTATGCTCAAAAAGTTACAAACTGTGCATACCCTTTGACCCAGCAGTGTTTCTACTGGGCCTATATCCCAAAAAGATCTTAGAGGAGGGAAAGGGACCCACATGTGCAAGAATGTTTGTGGCAGCCCTTTCTGTAGTGGCTAGAAACTGGAAACTGAAGGGATGCCCATCAATTGGAGAGTGGCTGAATAAATTATGGTATATGAATGTTATGGAATATTATTGCTCTGTAAGAAAGGACCAGCAGGACGATTTCAGAGAGGCCTGGAGGGACTTGCATGAACTGATGCTGAGTGAAACGAGCAGAACTAGGAGATCATTATACACAGCAACAACAATACTATATGATGACCAATTCTGATGGACATGACTCTCTGCAACAATGAAATGTTTCAAACCAGTTCCAATTGTTCAGTGAAGAAAACCATATACACCCAGAGAGAGGGATATGAAATATGGACCACAATATAACATTTTCATGATCTCTATTGACATTTGCTTGCATTGTGTTTCCTTTCTCTGATGTTCTTTTTTTCTTGTAGATAGGATTTTTCTTGCACAACTTATCAAGTATTTCAACATTATTAACATGTAGTGGACTTCCTGCCATCTAGGGGAGGGGAGGGGACTAGGGGGGAAAAACTTGTAATGGAAAGCTTTGTAAAGATCAATGCTGAGGAACTATCCATACATATGTTATACAAATAAAAAGCTTTAATAAAAAAAAGAAAAAAGAAAATCAGTGAATGCCATAAATCAGAGCTTGATTTATTATTTTATTGATTGTCAAGACCTAAGAAAGTGGTGGAGTAAATGTCAATAATGCAGATTAAATTTAAAAGTATTTCATATATACACTTGGGGGAGTTGAATTGATTGTTAAACATTTACCAGCATATACCTCTGTCTTTACCCCAGTATCTATCTAGGCACTGAAAGATTTCACTGTAGTCCTTCACAGGGATAGCTTTAATTTAAAGAACAACCATTCCCCTTCCAAATACCATTTTTAGGGTTAACAAGAATCTGAAATGGGATTTGACATATTAGAAGAAGACTGCCTTGGCAATTGATCTCTGACCCTTGACAGCTGACCTTTCTCAATTCTATTCAGTGCTCCTTAGTACTCTAATATACTAAATAATGATGAATCGGCAATTGTGGATGACTCATGTCACAGGTTAATCCTATCACTATTATGAATCTACAGGGAAATGATCTCCCTAAATTTTACATGACATCTCATCTATTGAGTCTATCTCTATCATTAGACTGTGGGTTCCTTGAGAGCAGACACTGTCTTTTGCTTTCTTTTGTATCCTCAGAACTTAGCACAGTGGCTGGCATATAATAAGTGTTTAATAAATGATGTTGTCTTGACTTGTTGTTTCTGTTGAATAAATATTACAACAAAAACAATTTTCAATAGAATATAGGGCCACCCATGGGTATGTGATTTAAGAGGACCATAAGCCCCCATTTGTTCCAAAATAGTTCCATAATGCATTACCAAAAATTTCCATCTTTACAGTTAGTCCTTAGGATTTTTTATGTATCTAAAGTCCTGTATTTAAAACTTAAACCTTTTAACTAGCAATCATAACATGTTAACATTTTGGCACTTTTAATTTACAATATGCATTAGTTTATTAGGTTATATAGTTACAGGATGGAACAAAGAACAAGAAATCAACATGGAGACACTGAAGAGGGCAGAAGGGCAAAGAGGGGAACAGAACTGAGAGGCACCAAAGGAGTGGTGAATAGTGTGCTAAAAGCAAATCACAAGTGTTTCACTATTTGATATGGACAAGACAAAAAGGCTTTGCTGTTTCTGGAAGAGAGTGCTTCACTTTAATTCAATTCACATGCAAATCAATTCATCACCCTGTGCTACAATTGGTCCTCTTCTAAAATGAAGAACAACAATTTGGTCTAGACCAGAGCAAGTGTTGATGGGACATGAGAAATATGAGGAGTAAGAAATGATCCTTTTGCATTTTTAGACTTTGCTCTGGCTATTTTGAAAGGTGATTGTTCTCTACTATCTTCCAGCTTCTTCTACCTTTTATCACTTCCCCTTTATCACTTCCCATGTTCATTTCAAAACTTTATTTCTGTCTTTTGCTTTTATAGATTCTTCTTCCAGTTCTTGTAGTTTCTCTGCTGAATTCACCTAATTATTTTGGATCACTCACCCGGTCAACTCATTAGTACTTCATTAACATTCATTCAACATCATTACACAAAGGACAGGTCACTAGGACACTCAGTTTTATAAAGTTTCTAAGGGACTATAATTAAATACATCAACAATAAAACTACATGACTTATCTTAGTCCCTTTTATACCCAGACAACTAAACTCCTCCAAGCACACAGCAGTATACCTCAACTTGTTATATATTCACAAATGTCATTTGAGAAATGTTCAAAGAAGCACACTATGACTGATTTTCAGCTCTCCCAAAGGAATCATCTAAGAGCTCTAGAATGAAAACTAATGGAAGAGTTAGAAAGACTTTTGTCTCAGTTTAGGGCTGGTATCAAAAGATTGTATATAGAACTGTTATTTCCATATGGTTGTAACCAATCAGGTCATTTGAAAAAGAAATATAAAATATGATCTATCTCTCTTCCTTTATCATTCAACTCACTCTTTAACTTCCGATCGAACTTCTACTCTCTTCACTATATTATTTCTATCATTCCTCTTTTTATTGACGACACTATCATGCTCCCAAACACCCTTAAGGTCATCCTTGACACTTTCTTCTCTCTCATTCCTCACAAGTCAAGTCAAATAAACAAGTATTTATTTCACACCAGCTAAGTGCCAGGCACTGTGTTAAACACTGGAGGCACTATGCTAAAAATAGACATTAGTTGTTTTCTTTTGATTCTACACATGGCAATATCACTTAGATACTTTTTTCTTCTTTCCTTTCAGATAGATATTATTATATTTTAGGTCCTCATTATTAATATGAATTATTCCTAACTAGTTTCTTTGACTCCAGTCTCTTCCCTAACTAATCCATCTTGCACACTGTACCTTGATTCCAACATCCCTGAAGTCAGGAGGACCTGAGTTCAAATTTGACCTCAGACACTTAATACTTTCTAGCTGTTATCTATCATTTTCATCCTCTTCAAGAATAAAGGATGGCACCCAATCAACTCATAAAAATATTGCCTTCCACAGGAGCTTTGCCCTGTTAATTAATTCTAATATACCATATATATTGCATGTTTGTTCATGTCTGTTTACATGTCAGCTCTCCCATTAGACAGTGAGCTTTTTAAGAGCATGGAATTTTTTTTGCCTTTCTTTGTATCCTCAGAGCATAGCACAATGTCTGGCACATAGTAGTTGTTTAAAAATGTTTACTGACTGACTAATTCTCTCTTTAGCCCTTATGTATGCTAGTGCACAAATGTGTCCCCTTCTTTATTATAAATTCCTAGAGAGTAGGAACTATGTTATTTTCATCTTTGTCTCCCTAGTTCTTTATGATATTAAGAGCTGCTTCTCATTCTGTTTTTTAAACAATATATCATCTTTTTTTTTTCAGTTAGCAAGATTGATTTTCTTCTCCCTCTCTCCTCCTTTCCCTACTGGAAAAAAAGACAAGACTCTTGCAACAAATATGCATTTTCTAGCAAAATAAATTTCCATACTTGGCTGTCTTTAAAAAAAAAAGTGTTTCCCTCTGCTAACTCAATCTTAGGATGCATATAATGAAAGAGAGCAACCAGAGCAAGGGATGTGATCACTAAATATATTCTGCCCTGCTGAGATCATTTCTAGAACATTGTGTTCTATTCTGGATTTAATTGTTGAATTTTAGAAGGGACTTTAAAAAGTTAGAATGTGTCTAGGATGACTTAAAACCATACTATGACAATTGCTTGAAAGAAGTGGGGAATGTTTGCTTTAAGAATGAGAAGATTTAGATAGAACATGATAGCAGTTTTAAGTATTTGAAGATCTGATATGTGTAATAGGGATTAGGCTCATTTTTCTTTCTGGGGGAGGGAGAAAGAATAGGGACAATGGGTAGAAATTCCAAAGAGACTAATTTCACTTGAACATGAAGCTAAACTTTCTTGTGTATTCTATTTAAAAACTGACTCTGTTTTCTCATAGAGTTAGTAAGTCCCATATCAAGAGAGGTATTTAAATACAGACTGGTTGATACGTGTCAAGGATATTGTACAATATTCAAGATGTAGATATGGGTTGGAATGGATGATCTTTTAAATTAATTCTAATTATAATTCATGATTCTCTGATCTATGAGGCTGGTTGAAGATTTTTCATTTTGCTGTTAACAAATAAGTTTTGTTTTTCTAGGAATTAGTTTAGCTCTTTCAATTAAGTTACACAACCAACAGTCACTAAATAAACATTTATTAAGAGCCTACTTTGTGCCAAACACTGTGCTAAATGCTGAGGATAGAGAAAGAGGCAAAAGATCATTCCTCCCTTCAAGAAATTCACAATCTAATGGGAGAGCCAACAGGTCAACAAATATGTACAAAGAAGTTCTATACAGATAAATAGGAAATAATTAAAAGAGGAAATGTATTAAAATTGAGAAGGGATGGGAAAAACTTCCAGGATTTAGTTGGGACTTAAAGGAAGACAGGAAAAATAAAGAAATAAAATAAAATAAAAGGAAGCCAGGAAAGTCAGTAAGCAGAAATGAGGAGGAGAAATAGCATTTCAGGCTTAAGGGACAGTCAGAGGAATAACCAGAGGTAAGATGAAGTATCTTATTTGTAGAACATCAAGAATATTCCTGTATATCTAATATTTCATATATACATCAAGGTAAAAGTTGTTACAATTATCTCGGAGTTGAGTTCAGTTGATCTATAGGATAAGAAAGTAATAACTGATGCTCACAGTCCTAATAAGAACATTAGCTTCTCTTTACCCCTGAGGCAGATATGGGCAATTTATAGCCAGGCTTCTGAGTAGGTCTTTCTTAAACTGGTCCATACTCTATAAAGATTATGTGAGTTGACAGAAGGAAGAATAAGAGAGCCAAGAGGGACGATTTTGTGGCAAAACAGTGTAGCTCTATGGGGTATGATTACCGAAATGACTTTCCCTTTGTATTTTTATTTGTGATTCCATTTTTTGCATGCTATTTCCTTAAATGTGATATGAGCTACTGAGAATTTAGACATAATAAAATGCTGAGCAGTGATAGCACTGTGCCATAATGTCAGAACATCCTTGACAATTCCTGAGCCCTCCTTTATTTTCTGCTGTCAGAAATTGTGAGACCCTTGCATTCAGAGTTTTGAGGATCCTGATCCAAAAATATTTTCCTTTGTTGCAAAAAAATAAAAAACAAATGTAACATCAGAATAAACTTCTTTCTTAATTGTGCCCACTTAGATTCCCATAATCCACTGGATTTTTCCTTTGGCTCAGACCACCTCCTTCCTTGACTTAGTTAAAAATTGGCAGACATGTATCCATGAATGTACTTACACATGATGGTTGGATTTTATGCACTAGATGATCTTGAATACATCTAAGGGACCTGAGGGGACAGGGGAAGGTTTTCTAACTTTATCCATCCCCTATCCCCTATTCTCCTACCTCAAGCAAAAGCTGAATAAACAGATGGTTTGGGTGCTATGCCCAGGAGGTTGACAGATGTGGACTTGGCGAGAATAAGGGTACTTGCTGAACTCTAACCAGTCATGTACTCTCCACCTTAACAAACAAATGGTGTCTCATATGTCTATATTTTTTAAAAATATAGCTGTGACAAAAAAATCTTCATAAACTAGATCAACAGTATAGAGCTAAGAGACCATTAAGAAATATATATTTGTATATTTTTAGTCAATCAATTAACAAATATTTTAAGCACCTACCATGTGACAGACATAGTATTAAGCACTGGGGATAAAAACACAGGAAATGAAACAATTTCTACTTGCAGTGAATTTACATTTTAATGGGAGAAACAAGTACATAGACACATATTCTATACATATAAATGTAAGCCTAATACATACAAGTATATAGTAAATAGTTTAATACAAAGTATTTTGGGAGGGATGTCACTAGATTTTGGAGGAATTGGGAAAGTCTTCAGCAGATAACCTGGCAGATGTTCTACAAAAGCAAAATGTTTTCAATAGAGGAACTACTATCCATTTTTCCAAAATGAAGAGATCACTCCAGGTAAGTTTGTAGAATTCAAAATGAAAATGAAGTGGGATTGAGTAGTCCTTTTTTTTTACTCTGCAGGAAACAATCCTCACTGAAATCCTTAAGCATATCATTTCTTTGCCAGAAATACCTGTAAATTGAAGTAAGGGCAGAGGGTCATTTCAGCTATATCTTAGCTGTTAACTTGTGGGTTCTTGCTGTATATTTATGTAAATCACACTTAGGCAATATGCAAATATAAGGATATCTCAAATCTCTATTTATTCCAGATTGTCACCTTTATAAAAATCATTTTGGAGATTGTTGGCTGACTTTGAAGATGACATCAAAATCTGATTATAACTTTTCTAATACAACATCCATGTTATGGATGATGTTATATTATGCCTGATCTTTGATAGCATTCATTGAAAATGTTCTTGATTTTAATCTCACTGACTGAACTAGGTCTTCTGGAATACTTCCCAGGACCTACTGCAGCCCAACTTGTAACTGGAACCAGACTCAAATGTAACTGGGAAATATTTAACAAAATAAATAAAAATACAATGGAACATAGAAAATATTAATATGGAGTTTTCTAAATCAATCTGCAGCCAACACGGATTCTTATAGTTTGATGTGTCTTCTAGAAAATGAAAATAAAAACATACATGGCTCTCAAGTGTAAAGAATATAATAAACCAATCTAATATAAGCTCCTTGAGGACAAGGACTTTCTTTTCAGTAACCAGAAAAGCCTCAATTTCCCAGGGAAGTTAATCTACTTGTTTTGGGACCAGTGAGGCCTCAGTCTTTTGGACATGCTAAAATTTGCTCTTCCTTTAGCTTCTACAAAACATGTAAAATAATCCTTTCGGGCTTTTATGTGAAACCCCAAAATTCTGTTTTGTCAATGATTACTCAAGATTAATACTATGTGATGATAAAAAGTCAAATTTGAACTGTAGAGTTTGTGGGGGGGGGAGTTTGTAGAGATGGAAGGCTGCTTTTTCTCATCTAGGAAAAAGAGCTTCCATTTCTTAGTGTATATTCTTATCTTGAGTGACTTCATATATTGTGATAAGAACATCCAGATGACCAGTAAGATCAGAGAAAGCTCCTACAAACAACTATAGTTATTAATAGAATCTTCTTGTGGATGAATTGACAAATCTGATGAGGTAGCATAACAGTTGATTGACCTGTTTGCTCCAGCTCAGCAGAGGATTGATCTGTTATCTGAAACATTCACCAAGGTGAGGAGCTAGACTAGCTGAGCAAGGAAATGACTTGTTCATCTCCAGTGCAATGCTCCACAATGAGCCTGGAAACAACTCCTCCAAGGGAGTGCTGAATCATAAGATACCCATCAGCCCAACATGTTACCTGACAGTCTTTGTACTTGTTACCTGGGACATTATCAGATCATACAAGAGAGAATAAATTAGCACAACAGTTTAATATTGTTCCTGGAAATACTCTGAAACAGATGGATTTGTGAGGAGATGGCAAAAAGCTTGCTGAGTAATAAAATCTACAGATAAATGAAGCAGAATGTGTTTTCCTTTGGTTTGATTTAACCAGACCATTTTCCCAGTTACTCTCAGTATATTATGCACAAGCAGAATTCAGTACAGATGCAATTATAGGATTATATATTTTAGTAGATTGGAAGTTCCTTTGGGAAAGGAACTATTTTTCAATTTTTCCCTTGTATTTCCAGCACAAAGTGTAATGCTTTGCATGTTGTGGACATTTAATAAATATTTTTTGGATTGGATTAGATTGAATCTGGAGATGTGAACCAGCTCCATACACTCACAAAGATGGCTTATTATTGAAGTTGAAACTTTGTTAATTCATAGGAAATCTCATCCCTGAATTAGTAAAAAGAAATATGACACAGGTTAAAGAATCTGTATTTTAAAATGACCTGTTGTCTTGGGCTTTTCTGGAGAATAAGTTGTATATATGAACAATCAGTGTGGGTTACATAGCAAACTCTTGCTTATCCAGAATCCAAATGGCTTTTTTTAATGTTCTTAGCACTTTTTATGGGAAATGATAAGTAAACCTATTTGGAGTTTATTCAAAAGAATGAATTTTAGTTTAATGGGGTCAATGCAAAATCAACCCAGTTTCACTTTCTGGCAAAATACTCTTATACTCTAATAATTGCCGCTCAAAGTGATTAGATTGGGGTTCTACACTATTCTGAATTACCTTCCAAATTATTAAGAAAATATTATATCAGAAGGAGTTTTAACAATACATTTAATTTGTGATGTTCTTATTCTTCAAAAACTAGTTATATAGATTATTAAACCATAAAATTTGCCTTTACCATAGGAGTTATTGTTCAGTAATTTCAGTTGCATCTAACTCGTTGTGACCCCATTTGAGGTTTTCTTGGCAAAGATATTGAAGTGGTTTGCCATTTCCTTCTTTAGTTCATATTACAGATGGGGAAACTAAGGCAAATATAGTTAAGTATCTTGCCTAAGATCACAGAGCTAGTAAGGGTCTAAGGCCAGATTTGAACTCAAAAGGATGAGTCAGTTTCTGACATCAGGCCTTGTGCTCTATCCATTGCAACACCAAGCTACTCATGCTCTTACTTTGGGAGACAACATAGAAAAATGAAAATCACAGGAATCAAAAGATACATATTCAAATCTACACTCTCTCAAGCTGTACTGGTAAATACTTAACAGCTGGCTCCCCCCAAAAAATGTATACTGGACAAAATTTTTAAATTTAATCTGCATTATTTTTATTTTCTTCAAAACTTTCTTAAGTTTGTGGAACCATTCCCAATAAGATCAGGGGTGAAACAAGGTTGCCCACTATCACTATTACTATTCAATATTGTATTAGAAATGCTAGCCTTGGCAATAAGACAAGAAAAAGAGATTAAAGGAATTAGAGTAGGTCATGAGGAAACCAAATTATCACTCTTTGCAGATGATATGATGGTCTACTTAGAGAACCCTAGAGAATCAACTAAAAAACTATTAGAATTAATCCAAAACTTTAGCAAAGTTGCAGGATACAGAATAAATCCACATAAATCATCAGCATTTTTATACATCACCAACAAAATGCAACAGCAAGAGATACAAAGAGAAATTCCATTCAAAATAACTATCGATAGTATAAATTTGGGAATATATCTGCCAAGGGAAAGTCAGCATCTATATGAGCAAAACTACAAAACACTCTCCACACAAATAAAGTCAGATCTAAACAATTGGAAAAACATCAAGTGCTCTTGGATAGGTCAAGTGAATATAATAAAGATGGCAATACTACCTAAACTAATCTATTTATTTAGTGCTATACCAATCAAACTCCCAAGAAATTATTTAACTGACCTAGAAAAAATAACAACAAAATTCATCTGGAAAAACAAAAGGTCAAGAATTTCAAGGGAATTAATGAAAAAAATGCAAATGAGGGTGGCCTAGCTGCACCAGATCTAAAACTATATTATAAAGCAGTGGTCACCAAAACCATTTGGTACTGGATAAGAAATAGAGTAGTGGATCAGTGGAATAGGGTAGGTTCACAGGACAAAATACTCAA
>JAJPUD010002199.1:136934-161922 GCA_023553655.1 Myrmecobius fasciatus | reverse complement strand
CTACACACCTGTCAGATTGGCTAAAATGACAGGAAAAGATAACAATGAAGATGAATGCTGGAGGGGATGTGGGAAAACTGGGACACTCATGCATTGTTGGTGGAACTGTCAACGGATCCAACCATTCTGGAGAGCAATTTGGAACTATGCTCAAAAAGTTATCAAACTGTGCATACCCTTTGACCCAGCAGTGTTTCTACTGGGCCTATATCCCAAAGAGATTTTAAAGGAGGGACAGGGACCCACATGTGCAAAAATGTTTGTGGCAGCCCTTTTTGTAGTGGCAAGAAACTGGAAACTGAATGGATGCCCATCAATTGGAGAATGGCTGAATAAATTATGGTATATGAATGTTATGGAATATTATTGTTCTGTAAGAAACAACCAGCAGGATGATTTTAGAGAGGCCTGGAGAGACTTGCATGAACTAATGCTGAGTGATATCAGCAGAACCAGGAGAACATTATACACAGCAACAAGACTATACGATGATCAATTCTGATGGGCATGGTTCTCTTCAACAATGATGGGATTCAAACCAGTTCCTATTGTTCAGCGATGAAGATAGTCATATACATCCAGAGAGAGGCCTGTGGAAACTGAGTACGGACCACAACACAGCATTTTAATGCTTTCTGTGAATATTTCCATGCATTTTGTTTTCCTTCTTAGGTTGTTTTTTTTCTTCTTCTCTTTCTATATCTGATGTTTCTTGTGCAGTAAGATAACTGTATAGATATGTATACATGTATTGGATTTGTCATATAATTTATCATATTTAGCATGTATTAGATTACCTGTCATTTGGGGTGGGGGTGAGGGGAAGGAGGGGAAAAGCTTGGGAAAAAAAGTTTTTGCAAAGGTCGATGTAGAAAAATCACTCATATGTTTTGTAAATAAAAAGCTTTTAATAAAAAAAACAAAAAAAAACTTTCTTAAGTTTGAACACTTAAAACAAAAAAAATCAAGCTTTCATTTGTAGTGTTTGCTGATTTCAGAGGAATAAATACTTAGGTTGAAAATTTAACAGTAAACTCTTCCAACTAGTTCAGGTTGGCTGCAAGCCACTCTTGAATCCTGACTCTTTCCTACTCATCTTCTTACAACTTACTCCCCTCCATGTATGCTATGATTCAGTAAAATTGGCTTCTTTGCTGCTCTTCCCATAAGATACTCTTGTCTCCAAGTGCAGTGCAGGGAACATTAGTAAATCCTACTTGACTCATTGTCTCTTCTCTCCATTCATGTAATTGGCCTATTAATGAAATATGTGTAATGAATGAAAGTTCAGCATTGAAGATTATACTGAGATTTTTAGCCTAGGCAACTGGGTAATTGGAAAAATGGCAGTGCCCCCTACAGAAACAGAGAGAGTTGAATTCATAGGATCAAAAAATTATAGATGCAGAGCTGGAAGGGACCTAAGGGACCATTTCTTCCAATCCTATCATTTTATAGCAGAGAAAACTAAGACTAGGTACAGTCTAATGGTAGCCAGAGGAAAGGAGAAGGAAGAAAAATAAAATAAATAAACTTACACAACAATTTTATTATATATTTAAAAGAAATAGCAAGTTGTGCATAATAGATTTGTAGTTTCACATGCAGTCACAAAAACTCAGAAAGGAAAGAGTGTTTAGGAGGAGATGGTGCTCAACAGAGTCAAAAACAAAATATAGGTCAAAAAGGATGACAACAGAGAAAGAGATTTGGCAAGTGAAAGATCAATGGTAACAATAGAGAATATTTTTGGTTGAATGATGAGGCCAGAATCCATGTAGCATATTAAGAGGTGAGAAAGTATAAGCACTGAATATGACTTCAAAGAGTTTGGTTGATAATGTTGAGTAGGAACTGATATTTAACATCATCCAGTCTACTAATTTCTATTCATTTGTATGTATAAATAAAACCTATGAAAGTCAGGAGAATCCTTTGAACCCAGAAACTTAAACTAAGATAATTCCCAAGGTTATACTTTCAATGAGTCCCAAATAGACTATCTCTGGGAAAAGTAAAATACTAATCCTTATTGGTCATATTTTAGTGCCAATAAGTTTATCTAGTCTTAAAAGCAGATTTTGAGAGGTGTCAAAATTTGCTGTAATATAATTTCCTTGAGAGCAAGAGCCAATTCTTTGTTTCTCCTTTAATACATTGAAGATAAAAAGGACTTCATATTCTATGAATAAATCAAGGAATGAAACAGATAGTCATTAGGCACATGAGGATAGGATGAAATTGCTTTTTTCCCCTAAACATGTTATTTATTTATTTTTACACATTCTTTTCTTTTTAAATTTTTTGTGTGGGGCAGTTAGGTGGCGCAGTGGTTAGAGCACCAGCCCTGAAGTCAGGAGGACCTGAGTTCAAATCTGGTCTCAGACACTTCCTAGCTGTGTGACCCTGGGCAAGTCACTTAACCCCAATTGCCTCAGCAAAAAGCAAAAAAAAAAAAAAAATTTTTTTTGTGTTCCAAATCTCTTCTATCCCTTCCCCCACCCACTGAGAAGGCAAACTATATCAATTATACATGTGAAATCATACAAAACATATTTCTATGTTAGCAATACTTTTTTTAAAAGCAAGAAAAATGAAGAAATTGAGAAAATTATATTTCTCTTTGCATTCAGAGTTCTCTCTCTTGAAGTGGATAGCATCTTTTTCTTCATGAGTCCTTTGAAAATGGATTGAATCATTGTATTGATCAAAGTAGTCAAGTGTTTCTCAATTGATCATCATTGCAATGTTGCTAGTATTGTACCCAGTAATCTTATTCTCACATCACTTTACATCAGTTCATATAGGTCTTGCCATGTTTTTCTGAAACTCCCCCACAGCACAATAATATTCCATCACAAGTATATGCTACAACTTGTTCAGTCATTTCCTAGTTGATGAATATTCCCTTGATTTCTAATTTTTGCTACCACAAAAAGAGTTACTTTAAAGTTTTTTTTTTTACATACAGGCTCTTTTCCTTTTCTTTTTTTTTTTATCTTTTTGGGATATAGACCTAGAAGTGGTATTAGTGGTTTGAAAAATATGCACAATTTTATAGCCCTTTGGGCCTAGATCCAGATTGTTCTCCAGAATAGTTGGAGCCTTTACTTATCCACCAACAATTCATTAGTGTACCTATTTTTTTCTCATCCTCTGAGCATTTGTTATTTCTGATATGTATGAGGTAGTACCTCATAGTTGTTTTAATTTGTCTTTCTCTAACCAGTAGTGATTTAGAGGATTTTTTCATATAATTATAGATAGCTTTCATTTCTCCTGAAAACCATCTGTTTATATCTTTTGACTACTTATCAATTGGAGAGAGCTCTTATTATTACAAATTTGATTCTATTCTATATTCAATATATATTTGAGAAATGAGATCTTTATCAGAGAAATTTGATATTACTTCATTAGGAGTTAAGAAGCAGGGTTTCTTACATTTTTTCCTACTCATGACCTCTTTTCATCCAAGAAACTTTTGTGACCCCAAATATATAGGTATATGAAATAGGTATGCAAATCCAAGATTTACTGATAATAAATCATAATTTTATGACCTCCAATTCAATTATGTGACCTCATATGGGATCATGACCCACAGTTTAAGAATCTTTGATCTATGGCTTTTAGCAAAATGTCATTACTCTTACTTTTTCTTTTACTTGGGTCTATTTTTGCTTTTCCTTTGAGATTTCACATCAATGTCCTTTGTCTATGTAAACCCTTTTTAAGAGCCCAAATAATGATACAATTATTAGGAGTTACATGTATCATCTTCCCATGTAGAAATATCAACAGCTTAACTTTATTGAAACTCAATTATTTTTTCATGTTCACCTTTTTAAAGGCTTCTCTTGAGTCTTCTATTTGAATGTCAAATTTTCTATTTGACTCCAGGCTATTCATTGGGAATGCTTAAAAGTGTTTTATTTCATTAAATATACATTTTTCTCCCTGAAGGATTATACTCAATTTTGCTGGATGGGTGATTCTTGGTTGTAATCCTAGCTACTTTGCCTTCTGGAATATCTGTTTCAAACTCTTTACTCCTCTAATGTGAGAACTGCTAAATCTTGTGTGATCCTGTTTATGACTCCACAATATTTGAATTATTTCTTTCTGACTATTTGAAATATTTTCTCTTTAACTTGGGAGCCCTAGAATTTGGCTATACTATTCCAGGGAGTTATCATTTGGCATCTCTTTTAGGAGGTGATTGATGAATTCTTTCAATTTCTATTTTACCTTCTGGATCTGAGTCCCATGATAATTTCTTAAAATATAGTGTCTAGGCTTTTTCTTTGATCATGGATTTCTGATACTCAATAATTCTTAAATTACCCTCTCCTCCATCTATTTTCCAGGTGATCTCCCAACAAGATATTTCACATTTTCTTCTGTTCTTTCAACTTTGTTTTTTATTGTTTCTTGAAATCTCATAGAATAATTAACTCCCACTTGATAAATTCTAATTTTTAAGGAATTATTTTCTTCAATGAGATTCTGTATCTCTTTTACCATTAGAGCAGTTCTGTTTTCTTCAGCATTTTTAGTATGTGTGACTCTTTTACCAAACTGCTAATTCTCTTTTCAAAAATTTTTTTTGCACAATTCTTTTCTTTCCCATTTCCCCCGTCTATTACTCATCTCTTTCTTTAACTCTTCCAGAAATTCTTGCTGGTTTTGAGTCCCATTAGTATTTTTCTTTGAGGTATTGTTTGTGGTTACTTTGACATGATTGCCTTCATTTGGGTTTGTGTCTTGATCTTCCCTGTCATCATAGTAGGTATTTATGATCAAGTTCTTTTTCTGTTGTTTGCTCACTTTACCAATATATTTCTTGACTTTGAGCTATATGTTAAGGTTGGGCTCTGCCCACCTAGGGGCTGGGATAACCTAACTTCCCTATTTTACAGGTAACAGAACTGATGTAAGAGGAGATTAAATTCAAACAATAAATTAGCAGCAGTACAATGAATTGTTCCAAGCTTCAAGCTTTTTCATTTTGCTGTTTTCAGAGGTAGTTCTGAGGGTCTGCAAGTTCTCAGTGCCTCCAAGGTGGTGTGATCCTGGAAGAGTGGTCACTGCTCTCCCATTCTGTACCCTAGTTTTTATCCAGGAAGAACTTTTGTTCTTCTGCAACTGAAATGCTAGCATTCTCTTTGCCTTGGAACTGTGATCAGGACACCAGCTGATCCAAAACTGTGGACAATTGAGTTGCCAGTCAGTGCTAGTTATACTCAGTGCCAGCAAAGGATCCTCTGTAATCTCTTTATGAATAGTTTTTTGACCCCTCCTCCCCCTTACAGTTTCTGGACTGAGAGCTCAGGAAGTTGTTGTTGTTGCTATAGCTGCTGTTGATGCTGGGTATGGATTTTGATGCTGGACTTTGGATAGACCTCCATGCTAGTGTCATAAACTTCTACTGATGACCTCCTAAATTTTCTTATGCTGAAAAAATGTCTCACCCTGACTTTTGTAGACTCTGACATTCCAAATTTTGTTTGAGGTATCACTTGGAGGGGAATGTTGAGAGTTCAGCTGAGTTGCCTCTAATTTTCCATCTTGGCAACCCAAGAGTTGCTCTTGATGTGAAAAAAGAGATTATAAAAGGGATGATGATAAAGCTGAAATATTTTTTCCTTAAAATATTTAGTTAGGACAAGCAAGTTTGTTATTTTTTCCAAATACAGATTTTTTAACTGCTATGATTTTCAGTGGGGAAAAAAAGATACACATATAAGAAATTATCTGAGCCTAATACCCACTATAAACAAAAATTTATTATTGTAGATAAACACAGGAAGAGGGTTTGTGTTGACAGAGATCACAATTTTCCATATATGATGTTTACTGACCTCAAAAGTGAGTGAATGAGAGAGTAACTCAGCCAAGGATGGAATAGTTTGAGCATGTAGGGGTGAAGAGGGTGCAAGCTTGATATTATTTGGTGTCATTCCAGTCTGTGCAGAATTAGAAGGTGGATTATTGTGGATTTGTTTTCTTTTGGGAATTAGGGCTGGCACTGGCTTAGCTTCAGTGCTATGCATGGTATTAACTGAAATGCATTTCTGTCTTAACAGCCTCATCCCATTTAGCCATTGTGACTTTGGAGTGACTTCCAAAGCAATCCAATCAGAATGAGTTGGTAGATTAACATTAACTTTCATGTCAGCACTGAAGGCAATGAGAAATGAAAATGCTATATGAATAGGCATTCCAGGCATCCTGTAGCTAAAAATAGAATGGAACTCTCTTATGCTTACTAATGAGTCTTTGTCAAATCTACAATTAGATCCAATTTAGTCAACTATTTATGAGGGTATTCACGGATTTCATAGTGAAAATAAAAATGTCACCATTGTTACTGGCCTTTGGACTTGCCTGAGGGCTATCTTGCCATCTTCTTGATCATATTATATTTCTTATTCTCCACACTTGGTATACATAAAGAGCCTAATCAGAATAAATATAATCATAATTATAAGATACTTATACTTGACCTGATATTCCTTTTACTTGAGAAGAAATCCAAAGTTTCTTTTTCATTGCTAGTAACCTTATCTGGTATATGGTCACTTGTGGCCAGTGTGATTGTATCATGTCAAAGATTAGAAGGTGTTTCCTACTGATCAGTGATGAGTAGGCAAAGAACAATTTATCCAGGGAAAATTTTCCCTATCTGGGATAACCTAACTTCGTTATTTTACAGATTACAGAACTGATGTAAGAGGAGATTAAATTCAAACAATAAATTAGCAACAGTACAATGAATAGAATTAGCAACAGTACAATGAATAGAAACCAGATCTCCTAACTCCTTTATTTAGTTCTCTTTCCAATACACCACCAAAAAAAAGTTCTCTAAGCTCTATAATTCTATACTCCCCATGATGAAATCTAGCCTCCAGTAAAGCAAATCTCTCCTTATGTCCTGTACATAGTATACTCATTCTCAACTTCAAGTCTTTGCTCTTAATGTTTTTGTTGTTTATGTTAACAATGTCAGAGACTCCATCTTAACATGAATGACCTGGATATACTTTAAGAATCTCTTACTTCTTTGAGTCCCTACCACATCTCAACCTGGGAATGTCAATATCTCACATTGACCTAAAGAGAAGGCATTGGTTTTCCTTTTAATCACTCAGTAAAACAAGACTCAAAATATAATTTTACTTTTCAATTAAAGGGAAAAAAGTGACTTCATAATAGTAATAATATTTATACAGTGCCTTGAAGTTTGCAAAGTGCTCTATTCATATTGCTTTTTATTCTTGCAACAATTCTGGGATGTAGGTATGATTATTATTATTATTACATTTTTTACAGTTTTAGTTTAAAATAAGATAAATATTGATAGATATAATCCACATTTTTAAAAAATTCTTTAGCTTCCTCAATAATTATTAAGAGTATAAAAGGGTCTTAAGATTTAAAAAAAAAAGTTTAAAAACTGTTAACATGAAACTTAGCAAACATCTCTACAATTCATAAACACATCTCCTTTCCATATTACCCATCCACCTACCTCAAATTTTACCATCCTCCTCTATGAAACAAAATTTTATTGGATAATTCTTTAACTAGGGGTCCTAAAATCTTTCTGGAATGTGATTTCTCCTATCTTAGTCCATTTGATGGTAGGTCAATAAATTAGACTAGAAAATAAAAAGTTTAATGGGTAGGTGCCAGTTGGATAGCAATGCACCAAAATAGTTAGATATGCACACATGTATAGGGTTTTGCAGAGTCTTGAGGTGGCATTGCTAGTAGCAAAAGGAGCCCAGTCAATCAGGGAAGGCTAATTGGTCACTTTCCTTATTTGGAAGGTTGAGTAAAAGAAACAGGATGTCAGGTGATTTGGGGAATAAAGTATAAACCTTGGAGTTGGAACATGTTAACCTTGGAGTCTTAGAAGTTGCCCCAAAATAAGTTTGTTCCCATGAGGATCTTTTCTTTGCAGTTAATATTATCAGAATATCTTGATGGGGCAGGAGATCTTTAAGATAGTGAAAGATTCCTTCAAAATAGAATTGGAGGTTTAGTCAATTGTTGAATAAAATATAGAATGAGGGTCTGTCTCTATTTACACAAACCTGTATTTCCATTTCTTTGACTTCTAACATTGCTTTTTTTTCCCCCTGGGAAATGTTTTCCTCAAACTTATTGTCTACCTCCTCCGGTAATTCCATGACTACTAGAAATATAGTGTATACCACAAAATTGCATATTTTATTGATATTACTGAATATTACTCACTAAATGTTTCATGGGCTTTGTCTCTTTGCCCAGTTTGGAAGATATATAATAGCAGTAGTTTTTGGTTTTTTTTGTTTTTTTTTCAACCTGAAGCATTGATGGAATAAATCAAACCCTCACTTAATATATATTTTATTGATAGCTAAACCCAAACCCAGAAATGTATCATCTACTACCAGAAATTTTCATTAAAGTATTAGCAAGTTATTAGCAAATTAATTTTAAATTAATTTTTATTAATAAATAATTTAGGTTGTTCATTAGAAGATAAAAAAGTTGAAGCTTAAATACTTTGACTATATAACAAAAAGACAGGAAAAGACCTTGATGTTAGGAAAAACTGAAAGCAAAAGAAAAAAGGAATGGCAGAGAATGAAACAGATAGATAGTATCATGGAAACAATGAAGATGAACTTAGACAGACTTTGAGAGATAGTGGAGTATAGAAGAGTCTGATATACTATAGTCCATGTGTCAGATACAATTGAACAACAACAAAATTTATGCCCAGAAGGGAAGGGAATAATAAGTGATTATTGTGTCTACTATGTGCTAACACAGTACTAAGTACTTCACAATTATTATTTCATTTGATACTCTCAACACCCCTGTGAGGTAGGTACTACTATTATCCCATTTTGCAGTTGAGGAAATTGAGGCAAGCAGTGGTTAGGTAACCTGTCCTGAATCAACAATTCCAAAGTATTTGAAAACAGATTTGAACTCAGATTCTCTTGGCTCTACTACTAGTCCTCCATTCACTCTGTCAAGACTTCTTAATTTTTTTTCCACTTGTAACTCCTTTTCATCCAAGAAATAGGTATACAAATAAAAATAGATATACAAATCTAATATTTGCTGATAATAAATCATAATTTTGTGACCTTCACATTCAATTACGAGACTCCATATGGGATTGGGAACTTTAAGAAGCCAGGCACTGTATTACCTGATTTCTAGGTGCCTTCTAGAAATATATAAATTAAAGACTCTTAAAGATCACAAATTTCCATCTAGAATGGACATCAGGAGTCAAGTTCATCAAGTGCCCTTCATTTTATGGATAAAGAAACTGAAGTGCAGAAAGGGTAAGTTACTTTATTCAAAGTCATACAGGTACAAAGTAGCAGATGCAGGATTCATACTAACATCTTCTACTCCAGCCCAGCACTCTATCTATTGCATCATGATGTTCTTCAGAAGGTAGTGTTCACATAGCATCTCCCTGCTAATGAATTGACCATTCCTGTTTCTGAGAGATGCACTGTTATTTAAAACATCCTATCTCCCACCTCTGGGTCTTTGCATAGACTTTCTGCTGTACCACACATGCTCTCTCTTTACCTCTTGGAATACTGACTTCCCATCAAAGCTCAGAGCAAATGCTATTGTCTGCCTTTCCTGATTTCCAAGTTGTAAGTATTCCCATCTCCACCCCCTATGCCCCAAAATATACATTTCATGTATTTATCTGTGCAAATGTTGTTCTCCAACTTTTAATCCCTGTAGAGGAATGAATGAATGCACCCAGCATTTATTAAGTGCTTATAATGTACAACCCTGGGGATGTAAATAATATATGTGAAAATGATACATGTAAAAATGTCCCTGCTCTTAAGGAGCTCATATTCTAATGAGAGAAGTAAGAAATATGAAGGACTTTAGCTGCAAGGTAAATGGAAAAGTTCTATGATTCCTAGGATGGAGTGGCAAAACAGATAATAAGGCATCTTCTTCACTGTCATTTCCCCTAACAAAATCATATCTGTTTCCAATGTGGAACAATTGGACAGTCTCAAGGACTTTGGAGGCAAAAACTTTCTCTTCTGAATCTTCAGGAGCTGTAGCTACAGGACCTGAAGGGGAAGGGCAAGGCTGAATCTTTACAAATTGCTTCCCATGATGATGTCTGAGATCACTGAGCTGAAATATTGCTGTTCCCAAGCCTCTTGGGTTACAGGACTTGGATTGTCCCCATTATGATCTGAGGGGAAATGGTAGTCAAGTTTGTAGTTTGTATTTGTAGTTTGTAGTTGATTTGTAGTTTGATTTGTCTGGCATGTGGTGCCTCCTGTCTTTCTCTCAGGGTGCCTCCCTGCTTCAGCTAGGTTAACTTGCTTAACCTATGAATGAAAGTTGGTTGGTGGGGATGGCCGATGACTTCTACAGGAAATGTCTTCCTTGATGATGGATACAAAAGCTGAGCTAGAAGCAGGAATGGAGGTCATGGGGGTGCTGCTATTCCCAGAATTTCTATACTTATCTATTTATTGGTGGCAGTTGGTCAGTAGTTATAGAGTGAAGATGAGGAATGAGAGAGAGGCCCATTCTCCACAGTTATACCTGTGGAGCTGAACTGGAAGCAGGTCTGGTGGTTTGGGGTTACTATTTTCAAGGCTTTTAGGTCCAGGATTCTGGACGAACCCCATCTGAGAGGAAAGCATGATGAAGGTGTCGATGGTTATTTGATATGCCTTGCACCTGCTGCCTTCTGAGTTTCAGAGATGGGATGGGATTATTTAATTCTGGAGTTTGTAACCTCAACACCCTATACACCAATGAGTCTCGACATTCAACTCTACATAGGTATGTGGTAAATCAGTGTTATTTATCTCCTTCAATGCTATTCACATGTTTCCTTCTTTTATTTCTAACCAAAGTACCTACCCTTCAAAACCTATATACAATTCTTCATCCTCTATGAAATTTATTCATAGTTTCAAGCCCACCCCAACCTTTTTTTCTGTAAAATAATACATAGTAGGTGCTTTAAAAAAAAGATTTTTGAATAGAATTGAATGTCAAAGATGATTTTTTTGTTAATAACTCTTTTCTGATTTTCCAAAAGGCTCATACAGGTAACATGGTAGAAAGCCCTATGCCCTTTCTCATAACTTAGACCTTCTCTTCAATGGATAAGATATGACCTAGAAACATTGCTGAACCTAAACTAATTGTTCATGCACATTTACAGCATCTTATAGTTCCCTAGTAAGTAATTCCCTCAATAGTGGTTCATTAGCAGCTGTTAACAACCCCCTTCTGGCTTCTAATTAATTACCTTGTCTTAGAGTCTGAGTGGGGAATGGCTGTCAAGGGCATTATTTGCTCAATTACATAAAAACCATAGACAAATGCTTGGTAATGAATTGAGAGATGGAACACCCTCAGGTTGTTCCACCCCCAGTGAAAATCAAACTCTGTTCTTCCACATCAGACCCACAGTTTTTATTTGTGTTCCATGCAGTTACATAGTCGGCTTCTCCATTTTCTTTCAAATGGAAACATTTAAAACCACTTTTATGGTAGGAGTTAACTTCCTCTATTACCTAAGGGACTAATAATTACTCCACCCTCTCACTTCTGCTTTTCCTCCCTCATCCTTCCCAATTTTTTTTGCCTTCTGAATAATTAAAATGTTCACAAATAGATCTTATTGAATTGGATCATTCCCTCCTCCATCTCCACATCTTCCATGCCTCCATTCAAGCATTCATTCATTCAAGTACTATGTGTTGGTTAAGCACCTACCCTGTGAAATGGGATATAAAGATATGGCCTCCATTTTTACTAAATTCAAAATCATAACTCCTAATCACATTTGAGGGATTCCTAGAAAGCATGAAGCCATTTTATATATACATATAAAAACTTAGTTACATACTGTTTATGTGTATTTTAATAAGTTATTTTCTGATTAACCTGGATTTATAATTAGAAAGTAGACTCTACTTTTGCAAGAAGGAAATATTTTTATCTATATTTAAGAGAAGATATATCTGATCCTATTTGAGATCATACTAAAAGCTCACATTCATGTAGTACTCTCTTCCCACTAATCTATGAGGTGCTTGAAGGAAGAATATCAATCAGCATCCAAATTTCCCACCTGTTTCTTCCCACTATGAATCATTGTGTATTGTGACATTTAGTCATATCTGACTCTTTATGACTACATGCACCAAATTGTCCATGGGATTTTCTTGACAAAGATACTGGGGTAATTTGCCATTTCCATCTCCAGTGGATTGAGGTAAGAAAAAGTTAAGTGATTGCCCAGGGTCACAAAGCTAGTCAGTTTCGGAGGTCAAATTTGAACTCAGGTCTTCTTCACTCCAGGCTCAGCATGCTGTCCACTGAGCCACCTAGCCACCTCCTACATAAACCAGTGTCAGCCCCTAAACCTTGAATCCCTGCCACCTCCAACCAATGTTTGGTCCTGTTTGATCCAGATAAGAATCTTGTAACAGCCCATCAAGTTTTACTAATTTTGGTACCCTATTCTCCAAGGATCCAAATAGATCTGGCCTTTTTCCAATTTCTCTGACTACTTTCCCCCTTGAATTTTATTCTCAATAAAGCATGCTTGCTTTACTTTTTTCCATTCCCTTCCCACTACTGATTTGTTGAATGGTTCTTGTTCAGGTACTGTCTGAATTATTTGACCTCTCATGTCCTTTCTATCTCTGAAGATCTGTGGTTTTATAACATGTGAAGGCAGAATTTAAAAGGTGCAAAAACTATGTAAGCCCAAAGAAAAATTAATCAAATTAAATAATGATTTATAAATGCTAAAGAATATTTTTTCTCTCTAATAAATTTATTTATTTTTAATACACATTGTTTTATGAATCATGTTGGGAGAGAAAAATCAGAGCAAAAGGGAAAAATCACGGGAGAGATTAAAAAAAAAAAAACAGAAAAAAGAAGTGAACATAGCATGTGTTGATTTACATTCAGTCTTCTTAGTTCTTTTTCTGGATGCAGATTCCATTTCCTGACCAAAGTCTATTGGGATTGCTTTGAATCACTGAACCACTGAAAAAAACAAGTCTTTCATAGCTGACTATCCCACATTCTTTTATTATTATTATTATTATTAAAGTTTTTATTTTCAAAGCAAATGTATGGATAATTTTTCAGCATTGGCCCTTGCAAAACCTTGTGTTTCAATTTCCCCCCTTTCCCTTACCCCCCTCCCCTAGATGGCAAGTAATCTATATTAAACATGGTAAAAAATATATTTTAAATCCAATATATGAATACATATTTATACAATTATCTTGCTACACAAGAAAAATCAGATCAAAAAAAGAAAAAAATGAGAAATAAAATACAAGCAAAAAACAACAAAAAGAGTGAAAATGCTATGTTGTGATCCAAACTCAGTTCTCATAGTCCTCTCTCTGGGTGTAGATGGCTCTCTCCATCACAAGATCATTGGAACTGGCTTAAATCATCTCATTGTTGAAAAGAGCCACATCCATCAGAATTGATCATTGTATAATCTTGCTGATTATACTCATTTCATTTAGCATCAGTTCATGTAAGTCTCTCCAGGTCTCTCTAAAATCATCCTGCTGATTGTTTTTTATAGGACAACAATATTCCATAACATTCATATACCATAACTTGTTCACCCATTCTCCAACTGATGGGCATCTGTTCAGTTTCCAGTTTCTTGCTGCTACAAACATTTTTGTACATGTGGGTCCCTTTCCCTCTTTTAAGATCTCTTTGAAATGGATAGAAGCCCAGTAGAAATACTACTGGTTCAAAGCATATGCACATTTTGATAACCATTTGGGGATAGTTCCAAGTGGCTCTCCAGAATAGTTGGATCACTTCACAACTCTACCAACAATGTATTAGTGTCCCAGTTTTCCCATATCCCCTCCAACATTCATCATTATCTTTTCCTATCATCATAGCCAATCTGAGATGTGTATAGTGGTACCTCACAATTGTCTTAATTTTCATTTCTCTAATCAATAATGATTTAGAGCACCTTTTCATATGACTAAAAGTAGTTTCAATTTCTTCATCTGAAAATTGTCTATTCATATCCTTTGACCATCTATCAATTAGAGAATGGCTTGAATTTTTATAAATTTGAACCAATTCTCTATATATTTTAGAAATGAGGCCTTTATTAGAACTTTTGAATGTAAAAATGTTTTCCCAGTTTATTGCTTCCCTTCTAATCTTGTCTGCATTAGTTTTGTTTGTACAAAAACTTTTGACCATCACATATTCTTGTTGTTATTGTGTACAATGTATTCCTGGTTCTGCTTGTTTCACTCATGTAAATCTTTAGAGGCATTTCTAAAATCAGCTTGTTCATCATTTTTTGTAGAACAATAATATTTCATTATTTTCATATACCACAACTTGTTCAACTATTCCCCAATTGATGGGCATCATTTTCCAATTATTTGCTACCACAAAAATAACCACTACAAATATTTTTGCATAAGTGGGTCCTTTTCCCTCTCTTACAATTTCCTTAAGGTACAGACCCAGTAATGGCATAGCTGGGTCAAAGGATATGCAGTTTGATAGCCCTTTGGGGATAGTTCCAAATTGCTCTCCAGAGTGGATGGATCATTTCACAACTCCACCAATAATGCATTAATGTCTCATTTTTCCCACATCTCCTCTAACATTTATCATTATCTTTTTCCTATTATCTTAGCCAATCTAAGGGGTGTGAGGTGATATCTCAGAATTGTTTCAATTTGCACTTCTCTAATCAATAGTGATTTAGAGCATTTTTTTCATATGAGTATAGATGACTTTAATTTAATCATCTGAAACTTGTCTGTTCATATCCTTTCACCACTTATCAACTGGGGAATGACTTGTATTTTTACAAATTTGAAAGAGTTCTTTATATATTTTAGAAATGAGATCTTTATCAGAAATACTGGCTATAAAGGTTTTTCCCCAGCTTAGTACTTCCTTTTTAATCTTGTTTCTGTTAGTTTTGTTTGTACAAAACCCTTTTTAATTTAATGTAATCAGAGTTGTCCATTTTGCCTTTCATAATGTTCTCTAGTTCTTTGGTCATAAATTCCTCCCTTCTCTAAAGATTTTATGAGTAAACTATCTCTTGTTCTCCTAATTTGTTTATAATATCATCTTTTATGCCCAAATCATGTATATATTTTGACCTGATTTTGGTATGGGGTGTGAGATGTAGATCTATGCTGAATTTCTGACATATTACTTTTTAGCTTTCCCAGCAATTTTTGGCAAATAGTGAGTTCTTATTCCAGAAATTGGAGTTTGAGGGGTTATCAAATACTAGATTGCTATAAGTTTTAGATAGATACTGCTTATTATTTTAAGAAAAATTCTCTTTATCCCTATGTTCTCTAGTGTTTTTAATAGGAATGGATGCTGTCATTTTAGCAAAAGCTTTTTTTGGATCTATTGAGATTATCATATGACTTCTGTTGGATTTTTATTAATATGGTTGATGATGGTAACAGTTTTCCTGATATTGAACCAGCCCTGCGTTCCTAGTATAAATCCCACTTGGACATAGTCTGTTAACCTGCTGATAAATTGCTATAATCTCTTTGCTAATATTTTATTTAAAAATCTTTGCATCAATATTCATTAGGAAGATTCATCTGCAATTTTCTTTCTTTGTTATGGGTCTTCCTAGTTTAGGTGTTGGTACCATATTTGTGTCATAGAAAGAATTTGGTAGTACTCCTTCTTTACCTCTTTTTCCAAATAGTTCACATAGTATTGGAATTAACTGTTCTTTAAATGTTTGGTAGAATTCACTTGTGAATCCATCTGGCCCTGGAGATTTTTTCTTAGGGAATTCATTAATGGCTTGTTCAATTTCTTTTTCTAAAATAGGCCTATTTAAATAAATTATTTCCTCTTCTGTTAATCTGGGCAATTTATATTTTTGTAAATATTCATGTATGTCAGCAATTAGATTGTCAAACTTGCTGCCATACATTTGGGCAAAATAACTCCTAATTATTGCTTTACTTTCTTTGTCATTGGTGGTAAGTTTACCTTTTCCATTTTTGATGCTGGTGATATAGTTTTTTTTTTCCTTTCCTTTTTTAATTAATAAAATTAGCCAAAAGTTTATCTGTTTTGTTGGGTTTTTTCATAAAACCAACTCTTAATTTTATTTATTAGTTAAATAATTTTCTTAGTTTCAGTTTCATTCATATCTTCTTTAAGTTTCAAAATTTCTAATTTGATATTTACTTTTGGGGGGGCTAATTTGTTCTTTTCCTAGCTTTTTTTAAATTGTATGCCCAATTCATTGATCTCCTCTTTATTTTATTCATGTAGCTATTTAGAGATATAAAATTTTCTCTAAGAACTGATTGGCTGTATCCCGTAGATTTTGGTATGTTGTCTCATAATTGTCATTCTCTTGATGAAATTATGGATTGTTTCTGTGATTTGTTGTTTGAGCCACTCATTTTTAGAATTAGATTATTTAATTTCCTATTGGTCTTTAGTCTATCTTTCCCTGTCCCTTTATTGAATATAATTTTTATTGCATTGTGGTCTGAAAAGGAAGCATTTACTATTTCTGCCTTTCTATATTTGACTGTGAGGGTTTTATACCCTAATGGTAAATTTTTGTGTAGGTGTCATGTACTGCTGAGAAAAAAGTATATTTCTTTCTGTCTCTATTCAATTTTCTCCTGAGGTCTATCATATCTAAGTTTTCTAGGATTCTATTTACCTCCATAGTTTCTTTCTTGTTTATTTTCTGGTTAGATTTGTATGATTCTGAGAGGAGAAGTTTAAGGTCCCCCTCTAATATAGTTTTGCTGTATATTTCTTCCTATAATCATCCTAAAATCTTCTCTAGGAATTTGGCTGCTTTACCACTTGTTTACAGCACCTTTATTAAAATGTACTTTCCTTCCTTATTTCTTTTAATAAGATCTCTTTTTACTTTTGCTTTATCTGAGATTAGAATTGCACCCCTGCTTTTTTTTTACTTCAGCTGAAGCATAATATATTCTGTTCCAGCCTTTTATCCATACTCTGTATGTGTCTATTTCAAATGTATTTCTTGTAAACAACATGTTGTAGGATTCTGTTTTTCAATCCATTCTGCTATTTACTTCCATTTTAGGGGAGAGTTCATCCCATTCACATTCACAGTTATGATTACTAACTCTGTATTTCCCTCCATCCTATTTTCTCTTCTGTATATACTTTTGTTCTCTTTTTCTCCTCTGTCCTTAGTCTTTTGTTTTTTTTTACCCATCCCACCTATTACTTTATCTCTTATCACCCTTCCCCTCTTCTCTTAGTAATATTATTTTACTCACCCCATTTACTACCTTACCTTCTATCACCACTTCCCCTCTTCTCTAACTTTTTCTCTTAGTGTTTCTGCCCTCCCTTCTACCCTACCTCTCCCTTTTTTCCTCTTTCTCCTACTTCTTTATAGGGTTAGATAAATTTTTATACCCAATTGAATGATTAAGTTATTCCCTCTTAGATTCAAAACTGATGAGATCAAGATTCTTTTCTGTTTCTTGCTCATTTTCTTTCCTTTTCTTTTGATATTTCCTCTTTTTTTTAACTTTTATAATTGAACTCTGCTCTTGGGGTAAATGGGGTACTGTCCCAATCTTCCTGTGCAGTTCTGAGTCTTGGCTTTGAAAACTAGGGCCCCTTGTGTTTGCAGTAGGGATCTCTGCCTGTTCTTTTCAGGAAACAGCCTGGTTTCCCAGAGTCTGCTTTTTGAGATGGGATTGGAAGCTGCCCCACTGATTTACTCCTCTACTGAGCTAGGTCTGAGGGTCTTAATTGCTGATTTGCTGTTATTAAGACCCTCTCATCAGCTTTCTCAGAGTCTGTCTGAGCTGGGCTGAACACACTTTTCACCCCAGTGAGACTGACTTTTCTTGAAATTTTTCCAGTCTGTCTTTGATCTGGAGAGTGGTTTCATTTCATCAGACTCTGTTCAGAGGCTTAGTTTCATGTGGTTCTGAGGGAAACTGGGAGAACTCAAGCAGCTTCCTGGCTTTATTCTGACAGCTTGACTCTACCTCCAGAAGTCAAAAGAATTGATTTTTTAAGTATCTAATAACACCTACAAAATTTTATTTCTTTACATTTCACTTACTTGTGCCTAAACTTTAAAAAAATCTGTCTGTGAATTACATTTCTGTATAAGCATTGTAAAGTGGTCTTTGCTGTCTTGTAATTTGCCCAGTTCAAGAATTTTAAACCACTGATAAACCTTCCCCATTTCCCTTGCCACTCCAGGAATTCTGTGCACAAATTTCAGATGGTTCATGAACTTGAATGGGGAAAATATATGTATGTATGTATATTTGTGTGTGTGCATGTATTCACGTATATAAAGCATCTTTATTGTTATTAGCCTCTATCTGAAATTTATCATTTCCTTCCATTGTAAATGCAGGCAAAAAAAAAAAAAAACCATATTTTGAAAGGTGGCCCATTGGATTTACTGGACTGTCAAAGTAGCTTATGATACAAAAAGTGTTAAGAATCTCTAGTTAAAGATCAAAGTTTTTTAAAAAATGTATATAAAAGCAAAATGTTTAGGAAGAAGGATACTAATTCAGTTGAAATAACATAGAAGATACAGTAGAAGCAGTTACTTGGTCAGAGGGAAAGTAAATAAGCATTTATATCACATCTACTATGTTCCAATGCTAAACACTTTACAAATATTTCATTTAATCTTTACAACAACCCTGGAAAGTTATTGCTATTGTTATTATTATAATTGTTATTTTCCCCATTTTATAGTTGAGGAAACTGAGGCGGCCAGGGATTAAGTGACTTGTCCAACATCACACAGCTAGTCAGAATTTGAGGTCAATCTGGATTCAGGTATTCCTGATTCCAGATCTGGCTCTCTATCCACTGTGCCAGCAGCTGTCTCAGAGGCCAGAATTATCAGTGAGGTGAATTATCCCAATGCCTTTTCTATCTCCATGTCTTTATTATATTCTATTCCCAGTCCTAATTATCTTTATTTCATGAGAGCTATTAGTACAAGCCAGTATCTCAAAGTCTTCTTTTTAAATTCTTGATCTCTGAAGACCATTTTTTGAATGTCAGACAGCCTCTCAAACCAAAAGACTGAAATGTCACTGTAAACTTCCTTCATACAGCACCCTGAGGATAGATTGCTGATCCAGTGATATACACATGGAAGCATCACCAAGCCTACACTCCTAGTTATGTGATTCCTTTAATCTGTGATGGAATGAAAACAGCATTATTTCTGATTTCACTTGGCAATAAACATTTAAAAATCAAGACTATTTTATTGCATGGTGACTTTTGTCCCCAGGTCCCACTTCATATTTTTCAGCACCTTGGCTCAGTTTTGATGACAGTCTTTGGATCAGTTTTCAGGCTTAAAATACACTGAGTGTCTAGCCTATAATAGTTGGGGAATTCCTCAACCCAGAAGTCGTAAGATGCTCTCAGAGTGATTCCTTCCATTTTGGTTCATCTGACAGGAGATCATTAAGTCAGGAGCTAAGGTTGAAAGTCAGGTAGGGCAGCTAGGTGGTATGGTGGATAATTTGCCAGGTCTGGAATCAGGCAGTCTCACCTTTATGAGTTCAAATCCAGCCTCAGACACTAGCTTTATGATGTTGGGCAAGTCACTTAACTCTGTCTGCTTCAGTTCCCTGATTTGTAAAATGAGCCAGATAAGGAAATGGCAAATCATTCCAGTATCTTTGCCAAGAAAATCCCAAATAGGGTCATGAAGATTCTGAAACAACTGAACAATAATTAAAAAAAAAAAGTCTAAAAGATAAAAAGAAGTTTAGTCTTATAAGCTGATGAGCAGTGATCCCACAGATAGCAACAAAAGGACACACATACACAACACACACACACACAGTCTACAGAATATTTTTTAATTTTTTTTCCAAACCAATTGGGGTTAAGCGACCTGCCCAGAGTTACACAGCTAGGAAGTATTGTGTCTGAGGCACATTTGAACTCAGATCCTCCTGACTCCAGGGCCAATGCTCTATCTACTGCACCATTTACCTTCCCCTATGCAATTTTAGTATGATATTACCAATGGCAAAAGTAGTCTTTCAGATGAGGCCATTCAACTTTTGCTTATTTGGACAAGGCTGAGTAATAGGCATGGAATATCAGGTGATTTAAAAAAGAATATGTTAAACTTGGGGTCTCATGTGTTGCCAAATACAAAATTTCTTTTAATATGGATGTTGTTTCTGCAGCTAATCTCATCAAAATATCCTGGAGAGACCAGAGATCTCTAATATACTAGAAGCCTCCTTCAAAATTGAAATCAGTAAGGTTAATCCTGTCCTTGCCAGCCTGAGAGTTTCTATTTACACAACTCTAGCTCTGTTTCCTTGACTTCCAAGGTTACTTTTTCTGAGAAAGAGATATTTTCCACAAAGTCACAGTCTACCTTCTCTACCTTGAAAATGAATTAGAATTTTCTTGGTCAAGTTGAAATTTGTAAGACCAATGTAATAATTAAGTTTATAATCTTTTAAAAAGATATTTAATATTTTATTTTCCCAATTACATGCAAAAACAATTAACATTCTTTTAAAGAATGAGTTCCAAATTCTCTCCTTTTCCCTCAACTCTTCCCTCAGTGAGAAAACAAGCAATTTAATATGTTACACATGTACAGTCATGCAAAATTAGTCATTTTGTGAAAAAAATACAAACCAAAAAAATTAAAATTTTAAAAAGTATTCTTTGATCTGCATTCAAGACTTCATTAGGTTCTTTCTCTGGAGGTGGATAGGTTTAGTGTTTTTTTTTTTTTGTTTTTTTTTTTAAATAAGCCCTTCAGAGTTGTTTTGATCATTGTACTGCTGAGAATAGTTAAGTCATTCACAGTTGATCATCATATAATAAATAATGCTGTCACTGTGTACAATTTTCTCCTGGCTCTCCTCATTTCATCTTTATCAGTTCATTTAAGTTTTCCTGGATTTTTCTGAGAGCATCTTGCTTGACATTTCTTTATAGTATAACAATATTCCATCACAATCACATACTACAATTTCTTCAACCATTCCCCAATTGATAGGCATCCTCTCAAATTTTCATTCTTTGCTATCACATATAGGTACTTTTCCTTTAAAAAAAAAAAAAAAAAAAACCTCTTGGGGCAGCTAGGTGGCACATGGATAGAGCATCAGCCTTGAAGTCAGGAGGATGTGAATTCAAATCTGGCCTCAGACACTTAACACTTCCTAGCTTGGTGACCCTGAACAAGTCACTTAACCCCAATTTCCTCAGGGAAAAAAAAATCTAGTTCCAGATGCTAACTGCATGTACCTGAACAAGTCATGTAACCTCTATTTATCTTGGTTTCCTAAACTGTAAAATGAAGTTAATTAAAAGCACATACCTTACAAGGTTGTTGTGAGCATCATATAGATAATATTTATTAAGTGCCTGGGACCATTTAAATGCTTATTCCCTTCTCCCTCTTTTCTTATTCACTCTTCCAAACTTTCTCCACCATCCACATACTCTAATTCTAATAAGTTCTGTCACAAACTCTCCCCCTTTTCTGTCACATTAGCCAATTTGATAGGAGTGGTATGCTACCTCAGAATTGTTTATGCTGATAATATTATAAATTACAGGCTCACAACCTCACCTACTCCACTAAGCACTCATTTATTGAGGGTAATTGGTGTGTCAGGCTTCTATTAGCTTTATTTGTCCAAATAGCACACAGAATAGTTTCCACCTTTTGGAATCTTTTCTTTTCTCCTTTATTATATAGAATATACAATATTTTTTAAAACATTCATTAATACATTATATTTGAAATAGTAGATTTTTTAGAAAATACCCAAACACCGTTTCCTATAAAGTACATTCCCCCCACATAGTTAAGCAAAACCATCCAACAATATGATTGTGATTGATAATGTCAGATCCCACTTTTATAGCTAAAATTTCTTAAAGTTTTTTTTTGTTAAAAAAAAAAAAGAATGTAAGATTTAATTTTGATGACATTGCATTTGACCCATGTTTTTTGTTGCCCCTTGGAAATGACCTTATTATAGTCTTTTGGTTCTATATTCTTTGTTCTGAATCATCTCTTACAGGTCTTCCCCTATTTCTCTTATTGAAACTATATGTTGTATTTTACAATTTAAATTAGGGTTTTGCTATGTTTATTCTGCTTCTCTACTATTATTTTTTTTATCTTCCATTATCATGTAATAATATTCCATTAAATTCAGATACCAATTTTCAATTCCTACTCACATTATTTCTAGTTTATGTTGACACAGATAATACTGCTGGGAATTTTTTTTGTACATAGAGGCTAGACCTCCTATCAATAACTTCCTTGGGAAATAGTCCCAATAACAGAAAGGTTGAACCAGTTCACAGCTTCACTAACAGTAAATTAGTCTATTCTGCCACATCCTTTTCAACAAGTTTTTCTCTATATATTTCTTTGCTCATTTGATGACTATGATGTGACATCTCAGGATTTTTTTAAATGTGTATTTCTCTGTTATTTGTGATTTTAAATAATTTATGATTAGATTTTTAAACAAATCCTAGTTAAAAAAAATAGCTCAACCTATTTGTCAGTTGCATATCTTTCACTTAGCTCTTGCATCATTCCAGAAGACACATATAAATGAATCCACAAATTTTTCGAGGTAAATAAAGTGGAGGAACTTTTATATGGGACTTTATTAAGAAGGCCAAGTCCACTTTCTTATATGAGTGGCCTAATTCATCTTTTAGGTTGTCCTAAAAATAAACACAACCAGATATAGGACTGATTTTTTTCCTTTGATTTTATAATCCAAACTGGCAGATCATGTCATATGTGTATCAATAAAGTCTGAAATAAAATGGATAGATAGAAGAAAGAAGATAAAGAGATAAAAGGCAGAGGAGAGGTACAAGTGAAAAAGAAGTATTCACTTCTTTTAAGTCACAGGACTCAAAAAGGGATGAAGCTAAAGAGTGCCATGAGATATTTGAAACATAAGAGGTTCTTAATGAGATATGGAAGGGTTTAAGAATGCAAAGGGCTTGAGGGAGTATAATGAGATGAGTAAGAGCAAGATATGTGTACAGTTAAAGGATGTAATGAGATGTTTAAGGAAATAAATTTTTTAAATGGCATCTATGTAAGTGGAAGGGTAAAGGGAAAAATCACATTGTTGTCAAAAGTAATGAGGTACAACTGTCTCATTACAATTGGATTATCATGACAGTTTCTGAGCCCATCTCCCTGCCTTTACTCTTTCAGTCTTATCCTCTATTTCAGTGCCATACTCATTTCCCTAAAATACCATTTTCATCATGTCCATCACCTTGCTCAAGAATCCTCAATAACTACTCATTGCCTTGTCACATCACATCAAATCAAGCTTCCTCCTCTTCTTTCAAGGTCCTATATAATTTGGCTCCACATCATCTATCCAATCTTATTCCTTACTCCTCAGCAATCAATGCTCATTTTCCACTCCAGGTCGACAGTCTTACTCATCATTCCTTGTACATGTCATGTTTATTCTTATATCTGTTTCTTTGCTCATGTTATTTCCCTGGTCTGGAATTAGTACTGGATTTGGAGCTAAAAAAAAACTGCATTTGAATCCCATTTTTGCAACTTTTTATCCCTCCAACCAAATCTCCTTATCTTTCTGGACCTTAATTTTCTTTCTTCTTCATTAATCAAATGATGGAGTTGAAAAAAATGATCTCTCAAGCCCCCATCAGCTCAAAATCCTATGTTCCCTATGTGTAAAATTGCTGACCACTCCTTCCTCTCCCTTCTCCCCATGTCTACCGTCACTATCCTGTCTCCCAAAATCCTACTCATTTGTCACAATTCATTTTACCTCTTTTTTTCCATGAAGCTTCTGGCCATCACAACTTATACTGAACTCTCCTTTCTTAAAACTAGTTTATACTTATATTCCAAACCAGACTGGCTGTGCTGTATTTTGGTTTTGATCTAGACTTGTGATTCCATAAATTCAAAGGACATTGTGACTGTGAAAATTGCCAGAAATATTAGGAGCCTACAACACTTGTTCATGGTTATAAAACCAGTATATATCAAACTAGATCTAAACCTTTCTGTCAGGATGAAATTTTAAATTTTTGGATTATTTTAAATATTTCTATATTGCCTCTATTAGCTAAAGTACAAATCTCATGAAGGTAGTGGACTTATATTTCTTGTATGTGCTCCACAGTCAAAGTAGCTTAGGAGATAGAGAAAAGTAAACTGGAAGTAAGACCTGGATTCATATCTTGTCTCTAACATACTAGTTCCAGTATGCGATCATTGGGAAAGTCATATAACTTAATTCTCTAAGCAATTTTCTAGGGCTATGGTGGAGAAAGTACCAATCTAAATTGGTAGAAGTTTCCTCACCAGGAAATTCCTTATCTCAGTGAAATTTCAGGTCCAGATATTATTGTTCTATAAAAACAATGATGAACAAGATGATTTTTGAAAGGCCTGGAAAGATTTACACGAACTAATACTGAGTGAAACAAACAGAACCAGAAATGCATTGTACACAGTAACAGCAACATTATGCGATGTTCAACTATGAAAGATTTGGTTCTTCTCAGTGGTTCAGTGATCCAAGGTAATCTCACTAAACTTTGTATAGAAAATGCCATCTGCATCCAGAAAGAGAACTTTGGAGATTGAATGTAAATCAACACATACTATATTCACTTCTTTTTTCTGTTTTTTTTTCTCTCCTATGGTTTTTTCCCATTTGTTCTGATTTTCTCTCTCTCTCAACACAATTCATCAAGAAATGTATATTTAAAAAGTTAATATACATATATAACCAGAAAAAAAGAAAAAAATAATTTAAAAAAAAAGAAAAAAAGAAATTTTAGATCCAATGTTTTCTGATGCTATTCT